>CAKNXH010064239.1:339812-407576 GCA_932178445.1 Andricus quercusramuli | reverse complement strand
TATTAGCCTTTGTTACTTCTCGCTTAGCCTTTTTTCGCTAGAAAATATCTTTTTCTTTCAAAAAAGTATCGTTTAGTCTAGAAAAAACGGAAGACGAAAATATGCGACGTAACCTAAAAATACATTATTAGTGAAATTTATTGGCTTTTCAATCTTTTTCTATCAAGAAATAATAATTTGAGATTTAAGAATCTAAGATTACATAATTTATACATTTTGTTAGTCATTATATATTGTTTTTATTAAATAATTGCATATTTTATTCGTCACTTAGCCTTTTCTTGCAAAAAATACTCATGTTTGCCCATAAATGGGACTCCAACATAAAATGACACATCAGCATGTGAATATTCTATTTGTCACCTCATCTTAATTAGTCTTCTTATATTGCGTTCAAGAAAAACTATTAAAATTGTTAATTGTAATTATTAACAATTTTATAGTTGTACAGAATTGTGTTTTCTGTATTTTTACTGCATTTCGTTTCCCTGCTACTCCATCTGTTGATCAAAGCCATTTAAACCAACTCCTCTTACCGACTTTCATTACTTTTTTCACAACATTTGCCTTTCTCTTATATCATAATACGCGCCCGATGAACAGCGGTCTGAAGATAACCGCGTGGCGGACAAATTATGCTTTGGAGAATCGATGCAACGGCACAACTTCACCCTATAGATGATGCAAAAAAATATTATTAAATCAATGTTTAGAAAAAATATACTATAAAACTACGTATAATAGCAATATAAAGTTCTTGAAAAATTTGGGAAGAATGTTTAAGATATTGGCAGTTAGATATAATGTATATTTATTACACACTCGACCGAAATGGCCACCTTCCGCCCCTGAAAATAGGGGCGAAAGTAGCATATATTTCCCGTAAACCGCATTTACGGAGTGAAAGTTAAATTTGCAGGGCGAATGTAAATTGAGCGTGGCTAAAGTAAAATTAGCGGGGCGAAAATAAATTTAGCGATCGAAAGTACCCCATACCTTGGCTTTCTCCTCTTTCCAGAGTTTATCCCACTCTTCCCACTTTTCTCTTACTTTTCTCACTTCCCCCCTAACTTCTTTCCCCTGCCTATTCATATCTTCCAGACTCTTCCTTGTTTCCTCTCTAAACCCTTTTATGAGGGCCGCTAGCTTCTCAAACATCCCCCCATCCCCCCTATCTCTGTCTGGTGTTTTTCGTTTACTCTTCACTTTCTTGTTATCCTTGTCCCTTTCCGGATCATCTTCCCCTTCCTCTCTCTTCCTTTTATCTTCCCCTTCACTGCTAGTCACGTTCCCCTTTTTGTGCCATTCATCCAGACTCCTATTCGAGCCCGCGCTACCTAGCCTGTTGAGGCGCTGTAGGTTTGATGGTCTCCCGCGTTTCTGGCTCGTGCCTGAACCCCTTCTCTCCCTGGTCGGTGTCTCGAACGTCTCGTCATCGCTACTGTCAAATTCTCCCTTCTCCCCACTCACCGCGCTCAAAACCTCGTCCGCTCTTGCTTCTTCCTCTCCCTGCCCTCTGGCGCCCGTTTGCGGGCTTCTTACCGTCGGCATCCCAGTATCCAACCTTACCCACTGTTCCACAACGCTATCCTCTCTTCACCTGCCTACCTCTTGCCCCCCTTCCCAACAACTATTTGCTACACCTAACCTCAAAACAAAATTTGCACGTTTCAACTTTCCTTTCTCACAACTTATTTCCACCCTTTGCACACTTGCCTTCACTCACCCTTCTTCCTTTACACCTGCTTTCCGCACTCACTGCCCTTTCTGCACCCACACACGCTGATTCCCTTCACCAAAGCCAAAAAACGCAACACTTGACACAAAAGAGTTCTCTCACGATCGGTACCGAAAACGGAAGCCTAGCGATCGAAAGTAAAATTTGCGGAGCGAAAGTAAAATTAGCGGGGCGAAAGTAAATTCAGTGGGGCGGAAGTAAAATTTGCGGGGCGAAAGTAAAATTTGCGGGGCGAAAATAAAATTGACATTTTTTTCTTTTTTTGGTCAACGGTCGCCATCTTGAAAATCTCAGTTGCTCCGAGTCGATCAAAATCCGAGCCGCGAACAAAACGTTTTGTTATTTATGCGTCAGACCCGCTTTTCAGGGCTAAAAGGTGGCCACGGCCGAGAGTGAAATAAAATACGTAGAAGCGTATATATTCATTCAAAAGATGTGAACAATTAAAACTAAGAAAAAATAAAAGTCTAAATTATCAGTCGCGAATGAGACCAAGAACAATAAAATATCTTTTATTGGTTTCCAAATTAGAGCCATATTTGTTCAGCTGTGCACGACAAATTTTCAAAGCGCGCTTTGTCGACTCACAGGTCGTCAGTCGTCAGCTACTCGCTTCAAAAATCATCGGTTAAACAATTTAATTAACATACTTATATTTTCAATTATGTGATATTATTTATAATAATAATTCTTAATAATATTTTCGTAACAAACAAAAATTTGGTAGCTACAATTTTTCTTGTAGAAGACTAGAAAAAAATATTTGACATCCTCTTGGGTATATAGATTTACAAAAGTCTGTGTCTAGGCGTCCAGAATTCTGAATGAATAGCTCTCCCGTCTTGGAACGACTATTCATCCAGAATACTGGACGTGGATTATGGAATTATCGCATTCACTGGACCTGAAATTTAATATGCCTAGCAATGTTACAAGATTTTGGTAATCTAAAAACTAAAATAATAATTTTGTATACAGCTACTGGGGAAGCGGGTGAGAATGACTACCACAATCAATTTTTGGAAATCGAAAGGTTAGGTAACTACCTAGCCTAGAGATACTGCCGTCGTGTGTTCAAGTAACCATATTTTTATATATTTTCCCCATTAGTTTAAAAGAGAATACAAATACTAAACTAGCTGTGAATTCGATTGCGAGTGTTTCCACTTTGTATTTATAATTATATGGTGGTTATTCTACTAGCACTTTGCTTCCCGTTAGCAAATGTATTTTCTTCCTCATAGAGAAAGCATTAGTGACTTTTTTGAATACAAACCAAAGTCTTCATTTTGATAAATTTAAAAATAGAAATTTACAAAAAATACAAAATTACAAAATAATACAAAAAAATTTTTTAAATGAAAAGACAAATCAGCAAATCAAATTTTGTATTCGAAATGATAATTTTTCGAGCAGGAAAAGGGAAGGGAAAAGTTCTGTCGCACCCTATCCCTAACTTAGCTTTATGAATTCTTCACAAAAATTTTCAGAATTATTCTATTTGAAAATTTATGATCAAATAGTCTTTTCTATTCATGCGTCAACTTTAAATTACGTCGACGAAAAAAGTTTTTCTATTTGAAACAGATATTTTAAATATTATAAATCAACATAACTTCCCTAATCTTAAATTTGGTGTATTAATATTATAGATCAAAATATTTGCCTTGAATCAAGGAATCTTTTCCGTTCTTGCATCAATTTTGAATTATGTAAGTGAAAAAAGTTTTACATGAAAAACAGTGTTTTCAAGTATTATGCATTACCATAGCTTTCTTACTCTTCAATAGAATGTATCAATATTATAGGTCAATCGATTCGTCTTGAATCAACACAACTTTTCTATCCTCACATCAACTTCAAATTATGAGATTGAAAATATTTTTACTATAAAAATCGGTTTTGAAAATATATAAATGAACATAACTTCCCTACTCTTTAATAAAATGTATCAATATTATAGGTCAATCGATTTGTCTCGAATTAAGGAATCTTTTATATTCTTGTTTCAACTTTGAGTTACGTTAATGAAAAAAATTTTACTATAAAAAACGATTTTTGAAATATTATGCATTACCGCAGCTTCCTTACTGGTCAATAAAATTTATTATTTTTTTTTTTTTATTCAAAGAAGTAAAGACGGAAAAATGCTCATGCACTAACCACATTCGAACTTTGGGGACCACGAGCCCAATATATGCATCCCACGCATATACATTTAAAATATATACACGTGAGATGCATACATGGGCGCGCAGTCCACAAGGAACGAAGGTGAGTGTGGGACTTACCTAACGGCACCTACCCACTAAAACTTAACTACTTTTCCCGCCAACCCAGGACTCCGGAACCGCTTATCGCATTACTTCAGAGTCCCAGGTCAAAGGCCATTAAGCCGTGCTCCGGCTTCTACTTTTACCTGTTAGCTTGGCATTCTTCAAACGATCACCCGACCAAGATGCACGTATCGTCCTCAGCGGTGTGGTGGTACCACAACCCGGGCTCGTCGGCTTTCGGCATCCTGGCTGGGCGATATTCTTTAGCTTGGTCGTCCTTGAGGTTTCCTCGATGAGGCTGCCTCTCGGAACGACCAACACCTCATAGTCCCGGGCAGATGGTCCGTCTGGGATTTCTCTCTTTTAGCGGCGCAGAGGTAGCACTGCGGCGCACTTTCGCACGCCGCGGCCCTAGGGCCCTCTTTTCCGCACCTCAAGCAGGCCTGGGTCCGGTCCGGACCCTTGCATCCCGCCGCCATGTGGCCAAAGCCCAGGCAGCGGTAACACCTTGTAGACTCTGTCTTCCTCCGCACACGACAGGACACCCACCCCACTTTGAGGTGTCCCGTGCGGAGAAGTCTCTTCGCCAGGTCCTCCTTCATTTCGACAAAGGCCCTCAGATTACCTCTAAAGGCCTTCCTCGTCATGCTAACCTTCACATCTCCCGCTGCTGCTTTCCCGAAAAGCTTTCGGACCGCAGCCTCCACATCTTCTGCATCCGTAATAAGGTCGAGGTCCAGGACCTCAACTTCGATGCGGGGAACGAGATCGCGTACGTTCCCCCTACTCCCTATTGCTTCCTTAATGGCCGCGGACAGCTTTGATCTGCCGTCCGCAGCCGGTCCTACCTCCACCAGAACCTCTCCCCTTCGGGTCTGCCTGACCCCCCTGATTTTTACACCAAGGGTGTCCCGGCTTCACCTTCTGTTTGAGGTTCCTCAGGACCTCCGCATAGCTCGAACCCTCAGCCGGTCTTATCAAGACCGCCTCGGGTCGGGCTCTCTTAAGCTTCTCCTTCTTCGTGTGTGCAGGTGTAGAGGCGATCCCCTCCACATCCACGCCCTTCAGAGTCGAGGACGCCACGATGGTATTGCGGATCCTCGGGTTCTTCTTCTTTTGTTTTGAGGAGCCAGCCTCTACGGGACTCAAGGTGGGCTCCCTCTCTCGCTTCCGCTGATGGGGAGTGGGAGCTTCCTCGGCTTCTTGAATTTGAGTCCCGTCTTGACTGGTCTCTCTGCTCACATTGACCATCCCCTCGTGCTTCTTCACTACTTCCTTTGCAGTGTATTTTATCGCGTCTTGGTAGCACGCACTAACCATGCGTATGCTGTAATCCAGACTCTGTAGGACTTCCCTCGCCTTATTCAGTCCATGCCTAATAGGCATGAACATGTTCCTTTTCGTATCGCAGAAATCTTGCATTTCTGCCAATACAACCTTCAGTTGTAGAGATCTCCACCACTTCGTTCAGGTCAGCTGCCAACTCCTCACATATACTCCTATTTCCTGTTTGTAAATTATGCACCATTTGAATTCGCACGAGTAGCTAGGGAAATAAAAGTCCACCCCCGCAGAGCCCGGTGGATTAACGCCTTGACTTGGAGGTTTATCCTTCGGGACCATCCCTGGACATTACCTGCGACTGCTTATTGAGTAGTGTAACCGTATTCAGCAAAAACCCTCGATACAGGGCCGCAACAGGTAGAGGTCATAGTTTTTTCTCGGTGTGTCCTTCACCCAGTCTGTTTAGTCCGCGGGGCCTATTTTATTTCAGCCCTACCCTCTGTTTCCAGCGAGCATTCCCCTATCCGTCACCCGGGGACGCGCCACGTATGGGTTACAGACTCCCACTGTGGAAGTACACCAGGTAGGGTGCCTGAAAATAGCCTTGTTCATGTAGCGCGTACAGCGAAACGTAAACAGTTAGGGCCGCCTGAACCGTTTCCATAATATTGCGCAATCTACTCGGCTGAGTAGTAGTGCATGTGTCCCTTCAGAGGCGGAGTCGCAACCATCTCTCGCCCTGCCCCCTGAGAAACTACGTGGACCAGCAACTCTAGGAATTCATATAACGCGTGCGATCGCGCGTTCCTATAACGCGAGTCTGGTGTAAGTCGATACGTCTCGAATCAACACATCTCTTCTAATTCTCACATCAACTTTAAATTATGAGAATGAAAAACATTTGAATGTAAAAATCATTTTTAAACATAATATAAATGACGATAACTTCCTTACCCTTTAATGAAATGTATCAATAATATAGGTCAATCGATTCTTCTCGAACAAAGGAATCTCTTATATTCTTGCATCAACTTTGAATCATGTTGAAGAAAAAAATTTCACTCTAAAAACCCTATTTTAAAAATATTATTGAGTGCAAAAGAATCCACTGAATATTCTTATAAATCCTTCGGTCAGTTCCAAGATATGAGTGGTGAAAATAAGCCCTCAAAATTTCATTAATTTATCTGCAACCGTTTTCAAGTTATCGTGTTCACAAAAAAGTGTGACATCCACACACACAGTCGGACAATTGCTTAGAATATTATATTAGAGATTTTTAAATAGAGGAAGGTTTAATTAAATGAATTCAAAAATTTTGTCAAATTTTACCATTACAAAGCTTCCTCAATGAGGGAGCAAAATGATATAAATATCACAAAAATAGTATTGCTTCCTCATAGAAGGAGGTTTTTAATCATCTAAATATTCCACTTAACTTTTCGGTCATATTTAGAATAAATGAAAATGAATAATAAATCAAATCGATAAATCAAAGTAAATATTTTATTCTTATAAAATTTCTGAACGAATAGCCGGTTCAACTGTGTGCAAGCTGCATCCAGAATTCTAGACGAATAGACACTCTGTTTACAAAAATCAAAGCAACCAATATTCAAACAGACTAGCCTTGATTCTACTAATTTAGGGACGATAGGGATAAGTGCGATACGAAATTACAAAGTTAGACTTTGATCAGTGATCTTTCAAATATTTGGGAAGATTCTTGTTAAAAATTTTGACAAAATTATCTTTGGACTTTCTACTTTTAATCGGCCCTTTCTTCAGTCACCAAAAACTTGCCTGAAGAAACATTTTTAATTGTGTATGGTTGTGTGTCGACGATTCCAAATTTGTCATCATTACGGGTAACTATGATACGTGTTTTACACTAAAATCTAAATTTTGCAAAATTGCACGTTTGTAACTATAAATTAAACATCCACTGATTTTTATAATGTATGTTTGCTTTCATTAACCTCTCCAACTAACCTCGAACTGTCGACAGTTTTTCGTATTTCACAATGAAAAAGAAAAACAAACAACAGATATCATATTTACCCCTCAGTCTGATTTCCAGTTACCTGTCGTATTTTATTATTGAAATAATGAAAATGTAAAAATGTTGAAAAAACAACGGATATTCTAGGAAAATATAATGTCAGCCACCTGTTTCCTAAAAAGAACAAGAGATATAATCATTATGTTGCGATAGAAAAAGTTAATAACTAACTTGTTTTTTATTTCAAATTTTCACTTTATCACACACTAACCCCGTTATCAGAGATACCCTTGGTGACCCTAATTTAATTATAATCTGACTTAATCCAACCCGCGATATTTAGATAGTTTTGGAAAGTTGGCCCAGAGTTAGGTCTCGGAAGCTAGGATCACCATTATTCTCATTACGGTGGATCCCGACGCAACTAGAGGTATATGTCATTCGAATTGTCAATTCCTACAACACGAGAAGACGATTGTTCGCGAGTGAGAAAAGTTTATGTAAGAAAAAAACGATGCAATGTTTGTGAACCTTTTTGACGATAAGTACATTAAAGGACAGGTCATTGAGAATAAATAATAAAACTGAATTAATTTAATATTAACAAAGTTGCTAAAAAAATTGAACTTGTCTATATTTAAATCATTTCTAAAATTCATATACAATTAATTTGAACTTGTTTACCGAAACTACAAGACAAGTTCCCAATTTAACGTTCGGACGACGACTAAATTTGCTTACAAGAATTACGAAAGGCTCTCACTCATACAAGGAATATGACTCAACGATAGTAGAATAATGATAAAAGAAGAAATTGATAACACTTTAAAATTAGAATTCCATTAAAATGTAAACATATGAAATTAAAGTCAAAAATAAAAATTCGATGATAAATAAGTAAAATTGAAATAAAACAATGTACTGAATAATGATATCAGTCAATTCCGAACAACGATCGAGTCAGAGAAATCACTTTACTTCACAATAATCCGTAAATGCAAAACACTCAAACTGTGATATGATCACTTATTTGAACTGAGAACATTTTGCAGTAGAATATGAATTTTTGCTCTCAAGAACCATAAACCTTACTGGGAATAGTAAACATTTTCCAATTAGAAAAGCCATTTTACATTTTGACTAAAATAAATAATATAGGGTTCTAATCAATAACATTCTTCCAGCTCAAGAAAGAAAAAAAATTAAATGCTCACAACTAGTTTTGTAGACAAGGGGGTGTTAGGCCCCCCCCCCCCCCCCCACACAGCTTAAGGATACAAGGAATGAAGTCCAAAGAAAAAGTAGTGCAAATTTTCTATTTTCTCATTTTCTTCATATGAAAGTCTTAAATTATCCTTATTTTTCCCTGTAAGTTATGACGCACTTTCTGTTCAGCCTTTCAAACCCCTCCCTTTATGAAATCCTGGCTACGCCACTGCTAACAGCAGCCTAGCATGGAAAAATAAGCCCTTTATATATAATAATAGCATTATTTCCAAGAGTTACATCACAGAATTAGAAAGAATTCATTTATTTATCTAAAACTTCCAACAATTCGATAAATCTAGTATCACAGTCTTATTGAATTTATCAACTGAATTGAATTTATACAGTATTTTTCAACGTAAATACAAGTAGAATTTTCAGGAAAATATAAAAATTCCACTGCCTTTCCAAATAATGAAACCATGGGGCGTTTAACTAATGGAATAAAAACGGAGTAAGACATTTCCCGTTTGAATGCGGAGGCAAACATCAATTCGTGCTGACGCTGGTCGTTGAATTCTTGTATTCTTTGAAAAGAAGTTAACGAAACTAAGTGAGGAAAGGACAGAAACTGAGTGAAGAAGATTGAAAGAAGCGGCTAGTTTTTATCCGGGAATAGAAATGTCTGTCTGGTTAGAAACTTCACGTCCTATGAATTTCCAATTCCGGTTGGAGCTAATGCGTTTTGCACAGAAAAAAGCTGGGCTTAATTTTGGAAACGAATTATCGCCTCTATTTGAGATGCAGGAAATTCTAAGAAAAAAGTTCTAAATTGATATCTCCCAAAAAGTCTTAAATTGAGTCCGATTAGTGCTTTGAATTAGGACTGATTCCTGGCTTGATTTAAGACCTATACAGGTATGATCGGAGTAATGGAGAAACTATCAATAACAGTTGTGAGCTAATGTCATAATATGAAGCCTTTTGCATCTTTATTTTTAAATGGAATTTGAAAAGTAAAATAATAGCACAGCATTCTTACCCTTTGATAAAATTTATTAACATTATAGGTCAATCGATTCGTTTCGAACCAAGGAATCTTTTATATTATTGCATCAACTTTGAATTATGCTAATGAAAAAAGTTTCACTATAAACACCCGAGTTTAAAAATATTATTGAGTTCAAACAAAATGCAATAAATATTTTCGTCAATCCTTCAATCAGTTTCAAAGTATTAGTGGTAAAAATAAGCTCTCCAAATTTCATCAATTTATCTGCAAATTTATTTTAAAATAAGATTTGAAAAGTAAAATCACATGAAAAACTATGGTCAACTTACATTGCAGTCTGTACACTTTCATATAAAAAAAAATTATAATTAAAATCCACTTGTTTTTTTTATAATATCAGTCGATTTTTTTATTTATTAAATTGTTTTGTTCGTCGAAAACATTCAAAGAATATTTAAAAATAACACTGTTTAATTGACAATTCCATGTTCATGAGAAGTATGTTGGCGGCAATGTGGAAAATAGTTTCATCTATATGCTTCGGTGCATGTCGTGACGCAAGTTGTACAAGATTCAGGCTAAAGTATTTGATTTAATTAACAAAAACCATAAAAATGCTATAAAGTTTGTCGCAGCCTCGCAAAACCACCTTCACAAAATCCGGGAAAGGAAGAGGCATGTGTGAAATGTAGATAGAATTTTATGTCTCTGTGCGAAGTATCAGCTGTAAATTTCTCTAAAACTTCGCATATCTTTTCTTCAGTAACTTTTTACTCTATTAACTCAACTTTATTTGCCATAATAATAACCCCAGATAATTAAAACTTATAATTTATTAGACAATCTTGACTCTTGTTCTTTAGACTTTTCTCTGTTCTCAACACTTCCCCATCCAGTGATTCTCACATGAGAAAAAGCAAATAGAAAAGTTTGAAAACGTTTAATGATGTAACGATCTCGAGGATAGAATTAATTTGTGGGAAACTTTAGTTAAGTGTATAATTAGTTAACTTTAGAGACCGAGAAGCCAGGTACACAGACACTAATATCGTAGAAGGTAAATTACAGCCCGAGCTATACCATAACTTTCCATCTTCCCGCGATATACTTGCAGTATGTATAAGGATTTCCAGTTCCTTAGAAAGCGGAGGAAATTATTATTAGAGTCAAGTAGAATTTTCTCCTTATCACATTTAAATTCTCAATGATACCCTTGTTTAAACATTTAATGAGTCACGTGATCAAACACCCAGGACGACAACTGGAGAAAATTTTAATTCATAGGAATCATATGGGAATGAAATTAATTTGTAAATTATTTTACGTTCGTTGACACTTGTTTTTATCGAAATTATATCTTTTGTTTTAAGTCGTGACAGAAGTAGCATCTGCTGCCCAAAATTCATAAAAAGCTTTGTTTCGAATAATTTCTAAATAGGATTTAACTTTGGAATATAGGGTAGGAATGCTAATAGAATAACTGAGGCATAGGCTTTGGACCCACTCCGTCGGCTTGTGGGTTCGATTCCCGCCTCGCACTCTGGAAGAGTCTCGGTGGCCCATGCGGTGAACACTTGCCTAGCAAGGGAGTTGTTCATCTCCGGAGAGTCGTGGGACCGGTACCGCTAGAGGAAAAGGTTCCCTAAGTACTTAAGGCTGTTGCTCTTGGTGGTTCGGAACCCACCTTAAACTGCAGGTCCCCCTCCCACCACATGTGAGTGTGTGGGGGGTGTGTGAAGGAATAGGGAAGAGATACAAGAACAATGTAAACCCTTAGGGGACACATTAGAAGCTTCCATTCCAAGTCCAAGTAGCATCTGCTGCTCAAAGGTCATAAAAAGCTCTGTTTCTAATAATTTCAAAATAGGATTTAGCTTTGAAATATAGGGTGGGAATGCTAATAGAATAACTGAATACAATAACGGAACTGTAAAAAATGGCTTCCCCAAAATTAAGTAACTTAAACTTGAATAATTTGTCATAATTGTAAACGTTATACTTTGTATCATCGGAACCACACTTTATCTCAAATAATTTCACAAAAATGCTGCCTTTCTATGGAAAAAGGCAGTCACTACAAAATCAAAGAATGGTGAAAATCGAGGAAAACTTTTCAATCTGGGTTTTCCTATTCCACTTACTCTAATAGAAAAGTGAATAGTTTTGTGACTGTTAGTTGATCATTTTTGTGTGATTCATCCATTTATAAAACATAATTAACAAAAATTATAGCTCACATGTCAAAATGCAGATGCTATCAAAATTGCCAAGCATTCCGACGGAAAAGGCAGGGTTTTTGATGGTGGTTGCTGGCTTTTTTCATAGAACTTATTCCGGAAGACTCGGCGACTTCTACGGAAGAAAAAAGCTACCTTTTTTCGTAGGAATAATTTTCGAAACTGCCTTTTAAGCTGATGGTGCAATAATTAATTCAAGCAATATTAGAAATTTGGACAAATAATTTTGATAAGTCTATAGATCTCTTTCCAACGATTTCAGTTAAAAAACTCATTTTTCGATTTTTGCTATTACTGCCTTTTTCCGTGAAACGGCAGAATGCTTAATTCAAAACGAATTAACAGGTAATACTCATAATCGTAATATAATAATAATTTAAGTTTTAATTACTTTGTGCGTTCTAGTATTATTTCTTATTCCTTATAATAGATGATATTACGTGTTGCCTTTCGAATCAATAGTTGAGTTACACACACCTTTTTTATCCATCCCTAAACCTTTCCATTAAATGTATTGGAGGTGTCGACGCGTGCAAGTGTCTAAATTTTAAATGAGGTTCATTCACTTGACGCGGGTTTGTTAAAAGTATAAATAATTCAAAAGGCTTATCAATGTAGTTATATTTAATTAAAGGCCAATAATTCTGGTACTCGTAAATATGGTAACAACTGGTAACACTGAGTTTATTCAAAGGGCCTAGCCCGTTAAGCAGGTCAAAAATGCCCTTGGCTGGAATCAAATTTTCAATGAGCCCTTTTCTAGGACTTGGAATCATAACTCTTTTCCCACATTTTTGAACCCCCATCACGACCCCCATAGTCATGGTGGCTAAAAATGTGTTTTATGGTTTTTATTTTTTTGTGACACATCTGTGTAATGGAAAAATCTGAAAAAAATTATTAAAAAACAAATGATTAGAGTACACCTAAAATAAAATTTTCCAGTGTTTTGGCGCGAAATTCAAATTTTTGAGAGAAATTCAAATTTTCAAAAAAAATTTTTGGTCAAAAATTTTTTGAGTACCGTTTCAAATTTTTCATAAATAAAAGGTCATCTCATGTGCTAACTCTCAGAATTTTTTCAGATTTTTAATCAATGTGGACGGTAGTTTTTTTAAATAAAAACTTTCACAGATGGCAGATACCCTTGTTAAGAAGAAGTATTGGTAAGTATTGGATCCAGTACTTTTTTCCCGAAAAGGTATTGGCTTTCCAATACTTATTCGCAAAAAAAGTCTTAGGTCTGATACTTACCAATACTTCTCTTATACAAGGGTATCATGGATTAATGATGAATATTACTTATGATCAAATGCTGTATTTTTAATGTTTTTGAATGTTTTAATTAGTGTGTGAAATGTAAATCCTTCATAAAAGTTTTGGATCAATCATCGTCGCTATCCTCATTAATTACAGGCACCATTTTATGTTGTATGAACAGTTTGCTCAATATTTTTGCTGGTCGAACGATTTTCGAAAAATATCGAGCATGGGATAGATGGTAAATCACAGCAGCAGCATGTGAGCAGCAACCGATCCTACGATCAGTATTTTCGCACTCACAACAATATCGTTAAATTCCTTCGAAACCGATGGATTTTCTTTAGCGCAGCAAATGTTAATTTTGTTGTCATTGTCCACGAATTCAGCTAAATACGATACAGTTTGACTGAGTGATACGAACCCGTGAACAATATTTCGAGATCGTTGACGGTGATTTTCGAAAAATCTCCTACATCCGATGAACATACAGTCAAACCTGGATTCAGCGTCTATTTTCAGACTGACAGTCGGCCTAAATCAAGGGACTCCGGACTATTTTGTCTCTCTTTTGTTTTGTCTTTCTCCTGTTTCTCTCTCTGTTTTGTCATGCCTGACTGAACACCACACACCTTCTCGCAGGTTCTCTCACGCATCCCCTCTGCGCAGCGACAATTCTCGGAAACGCTGAATCAAGGTTCGCTAAATCCAGGTTTGACTGTATATGTTTGAAAGAAATCTTTCGCCTACTCCATCGTTTTTCTTGAATTTCTTGAGCCAAAATATTCTCGGAATCATTAGTTGATTTCAAACGCGATACAATTGACACGCAATTTCTCATATCGGAATTAAGACGTTCTCCGAATTTTTGATTTGAAAAACATGCAATTTTACTATAAAAGCCGATTTTCGGAAGTAACTTATTATCTATTTGATGACGGAGGAATCGATATTTCCTTTCAATTATGTCATGTATTGCTTCAATAACCCAAAGAATTTTCTTCATTTGGAGAGAGTCATTATATTCAGCTGTATTTAGCTGGTTACGTTATCCTTTAAGTGCTGGCATGAGAACTTTATACCCTACGAAGAACCATTTCCACTTAATGCAAAAACATATCGAGAAAAATTTTCAATCACACATATTGTTAACACCCAATATTAAATATAATACAAAAAACAGTTAATGAAGCAGGTTTTAATCTATATGCTACAAAAAATGTATGACTAGGTTCTCTTAGAAAAATTGGCTATTATAGTAAAATTGCATGTTCTTCAAATAAAAAATTCGGAAAACTTCTCAATTCCGATATGCGAAATTGCGTGTCCATTGTATCGCGTTCGACATCAACTAATGATTCCGAAAATATTTTGGCTCAAGAAGTTCAAGAAAAACGATGGAGTAGGCGAAAGATTTCTTTCAAACATATATGTTCATCGGATGTAGGAGATTTTTCGGAAATCACCCTCAACGATCTTGAAATATTGTTAACGGGTTCGTATCAACTCAGTCAAGCTGTATCGTATTTAGCTGAATTGATGGACAATGACAACAAAATTGACATTTGCTGCGCTAAAGAAACCGCGAACATTTTGAAAGTAGAATTTCAGTCACGCCATATAAATCATCGGCGTTCTAAGTATTTTGTTGAATACACGCCTGATTCCATTGGTTTCGAAGGAATTTAACGATATTGTTGTGAGTGCGAAAATACTGATCGTAGGATCGGTTGCTGCTCACATGCTGCTGCTGTGATTTACCATCTATCCCATGCTCGATATTTTTCGAAAATCGTTCGACCAGCAAAAATATTGAGCAAACTGTTCAAACAACATAAAATGGTGCCTGTAATTAATGAGGATGGCGACGATGATTGATCCAAAACTTCTATGAAGGATTTACATTTCACACACTAATTAAAACATTCAGAAACATTAAAAATACAGAATTTGATCATAAAGTAATATTCAGCATTTCAATATTAATCCATGATACCCTTATGAAAAAGAAGTATTGGTAAGTATCAGACCTAAGACTTTTTTTTCAAATAAGTATTGAAAAGCCAATACTTTTTCGGGAAAAAAGTACTGGATCCAATTCTTACCAATACTTCTTCTTAATAAGGGTATCTGCCATCTGTGAAAGTTTTTATTTAAAAAAACTACCGTCCACATTAATTAAAAATCTGAAAAAATTCTGAAAGTTAGCACATGAGATGACCTTTCATTTATAAAAAATTTGGAATAGTACTCAAAAAATTTCTGACCAAAAAAATTTTTTGAAAATTTGAATTTCTCTCAAAAATTTGAATTTCGCGCCAAAACACTGGAAAAAATTTTTTTATGTGTACTCTAATCATTTTTTTTTTACTAATTTTTTCAGATTTTTCCATTACACAGATGTGTCACAAAAAAATAAAAACCATAAAACACATTTTTAGCCACCATGACTATGGGGGTGAATATGGGGGTTCAAAAATGTGGGAAAAAAGTTATGATTCCAAGTCCTAGAAAAGGGCTCATTGAAAGACTGATTCCAGCCAAGGGCATTTTTGACCTGGTTAACGGGCTAGGCCCTTTAAAAGAAAAACTTTACACCACATTTATACTGATCGCCAATCGGGTTGTCGTGAGAATGAATAAGGCTCACTTCGCTCGTCTATCTCTACTTAAGAAAAATAAATCTGCGCAATTATAAACGCAGAAGTCAAAATCTAAATTCATTCAACAAGGCTCAATTTGATTTCTAATGAAGCTTTCGCTCTGCGACAGGAGGTTCATTTCCAAACGTAGGGTAACTCTTCAATACATGATATTATAGCTTTTAAAAGCTGTTATTGTAGTTTTTCCACACATGTATTATAATATTGCCCCACATGCTATGCAATATTGCGAAATAAAGTTCCAAAAAATCGAAATTTGCATCTTACTTAAATAGAGAATAAATTATAAGCTAGGTGACCTGAGGGGAGTGTAAGACAAAATTACAATATTGGTATTGTAGATGGAATTGCAATACTTGTATGGTAAACCGTGCGTATTTTTCGAAATTGCAATACACGATTACACGTATTGCAGTTTTACCTTCCAATACCGGTATTACAATCATGCCTTACACTCGCTTATTAAAAGTGTAGTAAAATCACAAACATTTCCAACAGTTCATTTTCCTCCCTTTTTTATCACGCAATCTACTCTCCATGTTAGTACTCATTCACTTTTTATGAAGAGAGTAACTATATTTATATCTGCCTCTTTCTGCAAAAAAATCGGTTTATTCATCAAACTTCCAAACATCAAAAAATTCTATATGCTCTCTTAATTTAAATAAGTGAAATTTCACTTATAACTAGTGAAAATCTTGCTTATAACTATGCCCCGAAACTTCAATGCATTTGACCGTGACAACGTTTCGTGTAGATAGTTCAGTTCTGCATTACTGAGGGCGCTACAATACGACACACCCTTAAGAAGATCCTACGTAACTGATTTGTCCCACACAAGCTCATTAAAATTGGGAAGAAGGTTATAATAGACATGAAGAATAGAAAATTTATTTTCCAAAATCCGCAAAATAAATTTTGTGAAAAATAACTATTAATTTAGTGAAATATCATGGAGAAATCGGGGGGAGAATATCAAAATTGTTACTGACGTTATCGTATAACCTCTAACCAATTTTATAAAAATGACTAAAGAATATACAGCACTAAATTCATTTCACCAGGAATTTGTGAAATCTGGGAATTTGTGAATCAGGAATTCTTTAAACCAAAAATATTCTTCTCATCGCACCTCTATTGTAAATTCAAGTTCCGATATCTGTAGAGCGGGTTGAAACACGGTATTCGCATCCCTAGGGTTGTAACCTTCTATTTCAGCCCTTTCGGGGTAAGCGTGACACACTCATTGGGGAAGGAGATGTAGATTTTTAGATTGGTCTAGAATTACCGTGTTATTCACTTAAATAATACGTTCGTTCCGCAACACTACTCCGACCCAGGTAGCTGATCAATCTCTGTAGAGATCACACCAAGTGAAGAGCCTCACAAAGTTATCATGTGAGGCTCCCCACTCGGTCCCATTAGTATTCAAGTTCTTTTGTTTCAGTCTTCATCCACTCTGCTGACACTCTTATTATAAACTATTTGTCGTCACACTTTTCTGTCCTGGCATACCTCTCTAGGTTTTTTTCACGTCCATGCCTTTTCTCATGCAAGCTCTTGTGTTTCTGTGGCTTCTTAAATCTCTTCGAATTAGGGTATCATTATTACATTCTAACAATTCTTCTCGCGGTCTGCCTCTGGGCATACTACCATTTACTTTACTCCAATGCACTTGTTTCGTTAGTCGTTCATCTTTCATTCTCCCAGCATGCTCGAACTAACTTAACAAATTTCTTTCACATATGTCAACTAGTGTCTCCTCCACACCACATTATTTGAGGATTATCTCATTACTTACTGTGTCCGTCAGTGCTTTGTCGCATATCCTCCGCAGGAATTTCATGTTAATCGCGTTAATTTTACACTTATCCTTTTCTTGTTAGATCCACATCGCGCTAACGCACAGTATAGAACTATGTATTGCCCTTGTAGCTTTATTTGACATATTTTTACTTCTGATAATAGGCCCTGATCTACTGATAACCTTCTTACCCTCGTTTATACGCCTGTCAAACTTCCCATCTATCTTTCCGTCACTAGTGAATAGGCTACCATGATATATGTACTTATCAACAAGTTAGGGAGAGGCTGAAGGAGGTAGTGAAGAAAGTATGGAGGGGCGAGGGATTTCCAGGAGGGTGGAGAGAAGGGTTAATAGTGCCACTGTATAAGAAAGGAGATAGAGATAGGCAGGAAAATTATAGGGGGATCACGCTAATGAATACGGCGTATAAAGTATACGCGATGGTGGTGGCAGAGAGACTGCGGAAGGATGTCGAGGGGAAAGGAACATTGCCGGAGACGCAGGCGGGATTTAGGGCGGGTAGGAGTACTATCGACAATATCTACGTTCTGCAGCACGTGGTGGATAGAGAATTAGCGAAGAAGGGGAAGAGAGTGTACGCGTTTTTTGTGGATCTCAAAGGCGCGTTTCCGTCGGTGGATAGGGGGAGGTTGTGGGAGGCGATGGAGGATAGGGGAGTAGAAAAAGGCCTAATTGGGAGGGTAAGGGAGATATATGAGGAGACCAAAGACAAGGTAAGAGGAGGGGAGAGGATTTCGGAGGGATTCTGGATGGATAGGGGGTTAAGGCAGGGGTGTCCTCTGAGACCAACGCTGTTTGCGATTTTAATTGCGGATATGGAAAGTAAGCTGGAGGCTGGGGTGGTAGGAGGAGTCAGGATAGGAGGGGTTAGAATTTGATCACTAGCGTATGCAGATGACATAGTGTTGCTCTGGCAAATAGCGAGGAGGCCTTAAAGGAGATGATGAAGAGGTTGAGAAGATACCTGGATAAGAAGGGGTTACAGTTGAATGCGGAAAAGTCCAAGGTTATGGTGTTCAGAAAAGGAGGGAGAAGGGATGAGGGAGGAGAGTGGAAGTGGAAGGGAAAGGAGGTGCAGGAGGTGAAAGAGTTTGTGTACTGGGGCTTCGTGTTTCGGAGGAATGGGGGAGTGGATGGTCACATGAAAGAGAGAGTGAGGAGAGCAAATGTGGTGATGAGGCAGGTGTGGGGGTTGGGAAAGAAGCTATTCGCAGATGATTTTGGACGGAGAATGGAGCTGTTTGATTCACTAGTGATGAGTGTGCTACTGTATGGAGTGGAGGTGTGGGGGTGGAAGAAAAGTTAAGAGGTAAATAGAACGCAGGAGAGGTATGTAAAGTGCACCCTGGGGTTGGCAAGGAACACGCCTAAGTATATTGTCAGGAGGGAGACGGGGAGAACGAGTGTAGGGATTCTAGCAGGGAGCAGGGCGTGTAAATATGAGGAGAAATTTTTGGAAGAGGGGGGAAGTAGGCTGGTTAGGGAGTGTTGGTGGGAGAAGAAGAACAGGAGAGGGGGTGGGAAGATGGAGGCTGAGAGGGAAAGGTATTTTAGAATGAATGGACTGCAGATGGATGAAGTGAGAAGGATGCACGAGGAAGGAAGGAAGGTTTATGAATTGGTTAAGCAAAATGGCATGGAGAGAGAGAAGACAGAGAGGGAAGAGAGAATAAGAGAGTCAAGGTATAACGGGAACTACGTGTAGATTATGCCAAGGACAAGAGCGCAATATTTATGTGAGAAAGGAGAGAAAGGAAGTCAGGAGCTTATAGCGAGGATGAGGTGTGGGTGCATGGAGTGTTTCAATAGGTTCTGGCTCTCACGGGAGAAGAGGATGTGTGAACTGTGTGGGAAGGGGGATGCAAGAGTGGAGCACTGGTTGGAGGAGTGCCTGGAGGTGGAAAGAAGTGAGACAAGCATGGAGGTATTGTTGCATGAAAAGGGGGAAAAAAGGGCAGTAGCATGGGTGAAGAGAGTGTTGGGTAAGATGGAGATGAAAAGAAGGAAGGAGGAAGAGGAATGGAGACAGAAAGATTGTAAATAGGAGAGAAAGTAGATATAAGTAACATGTAAATATTGTAAATAGTAGATAAGTAGTAGGTATTAGAGCGAAAACAGAGGTTGGCAAGCGAGGCAATGCGAAAAAGTAGGGACATGCGTGCGAGGCGAGGTGAAGCGAGGAAGGCAAGGCGATAAAAGCGTGCGACTCAGAGATAAGGAATGGATGGATGTTAGTCTTTAAGGGTTAGTTTTAAGAACATTCTGTAAAAATGGAAGTGTAAGCAAGTCAATTTTTTAAGGCCAGCAGGCTGAAAAATAAACGCTTATCTATCTATGTACTTATCAACAATATTTATTTTCCACAGAATTGATTTTACGGCTCCCACAAAATGAACTTTTTGTTCTCTATGGCCTCTATGCCATCAATAAATATATATTAATTGCTTTCCGTGACTTATAACCTCTTTGACAGTTTAAAAAAGTAATTCGGTTCTGTGTGACACAGAATTTTTTTGCTGTGTGTCATATTTTAGCGCCCACAGTAATGCAGAACTGAACTATCTATACGAAACTTTGTCGCGGTCAAATGCATTGCAGTTTAGGGGGCCTGCTCATAATTGATGAAATGTCGCTAATTCAATTAAAAAGAAGTCGATCACTAACGATTAGTAAAAAATTACACACTCACTGGAAAAATCGGTAGTATCCAAGTGAGAAGTTCTAAACGGCCCAGCATTGGCCCAGCATCGGAAAAAAATATTGCCAAAGTTCGGCTGCCATATCACTCCTTTGCTTGAATAACTTGAATAACTCTGATCTGCATTGTGATTGGCCAATGCTGTCCCAATCGCTGGCCACCATTACTTACCCGTCACTGGCTGCTATCATGCGTGTAGAGGAAAGGGCTCGAATTTGATATACCAACTACTTTTCGATGGATTGCCGGGACTCTATGATCCGAAATTCGACCAACATTAGGTCATTCGAAAGGTTATTTGATAACCATTCGGATAATTTTATTGATTTTTCCATACCATCAACAAGTTTTTTTTAAATAAAGATTTTCCAAAAAACGGGTTTTTCGAAAATCGGTAAATGGTGGCTCTAATTTGATATAGGGGAAACCTCCCTACAGTGGATAGCTTCCTACAGTGGACATTTGTAAATAAAAGCGAAATGCCTAAAGTAAACCTAATTTGCGCATTTGGTATGATTTAAGTTGATAAAAATGCATCATAAGACAGAATTTCATGTTATACCTAATTATAATAAAAGAAAAAAGTATAAAAAACTATTTTTGACATAACCAAGAAACTTTGTCCTCCACTTTAGTAATTTTTTCCAAGTATCTCAATTTTTTCAGAATGATTTTGTTTATTAATATATGTTCCTTGGTCATTAAACCATAATATTTTTCACCCTAGAAGCTTACGTTCTATGTAAGAAAACTATTATAAATATAATCCTTGAGGCTCTCATTTTCCTACTATGGATACTAGCGTCATCCCTACAGTGGATTTTCAGTTAAAAGTTTTAGATAATTTGCACTCATAGGTTGGTACTGAAATAGCAGAAGGCAGAATCAGCTGATACTTTGAACATAGCTGCAGCGTAATGTAATTGAGAGTAATTTTAAATTTCCCTCAAGTAGAAATAACCTCACCATGCCCAATTTCTGTGTAGGTATTTTCTAGGTACTTTTGACATGGCAAGATTGGTGGCAATCATAACCCCACCGCACCTGTCCACTGAAAGGCATGTAGTGAAATATGAGCGAAATAACTGACATTATATTTTTGCTAATTTTATGCAAAATCGAAATTATATCACTTTTTTCTTTTTTCTGATAGTCGCGTCGGTATAAAATATAATTTAGGGGTACGCATAAAAACATCTTTCTATTCTGATTCGCGGTGTAGAATCGAATGTCCACTGTAGGACGAACCAGCCAACACTGGACAAAATTTTACCACCTCAAAATAATATCAATAGCTTTTTATTCGTTAACGAATTGATTTTTACTGATATCTCATCACATGGGTGAATATATCAGCTTCATTTGTGTCAGAACAGCTCGTCAATATATATCCTATTTTGTGTTTACTGAAATCTACCAATTTTTGCTATCCACTGTAGGGAGGTTTCCCCTACCTATAAAAACATCAAAATATATGAAAAATAGGCAAGTATCCGATATGAAAATCTGCAAAAATATTATTTAGGATGATCACATGAATCCACACTAAACAAGCACATACATACACACACATACGTGCATGAATACATGAACCCATTTTTTTAACATTCATGGAGCTGAATAATGTCTAACAGGGATTTTCTGGTATGTCAAATTCGAGCCACCCATGGAATATCAAATTAGATCCACCTGGTACAAAATGTTCATGTTTAAAAAGCATAACCCATAAACAGAAGCATCTCTATATGTACCGAGCAATACTATTCTACTATAACCCTACTTCACTACTGCATGCAACATTTATTGGAAAAACTACATTCCCGCAATAATGAATAGACATTCAAGACTTCCCTGGAATGAACTCAGGATATCCGATTTTTTATTTTTCTGTCTCACACTTTTTGTGAAGCGAATGAAACAGTTAAACTGTCACTATTTTCCCACTACACTTGAGTGCGTTCAGTTCCTACTGTCACCAACCTAGTACATATTTTAGTTTTACAGAAATCCAGGTGGCTCAAATTCTAGCCCTATATCAAATTTGAGCCATTTCCTCTATATGTTTTGCTGTCAAATTCGTGTACAGGATCATTTCTTCATCGATTTAAGAGTCTTATGTAACGCGGGCGTAATTTTCGCGTCTTATCAGCGTTTTTTAGTACTCAAAGTAGTTGTTTACACACAGGAGGTGCGAGAGCAAATGCTCATGCGCGCAGTACAATAATATGTCCATGATACTCTTCGAAGTATTATGAGCTCATAAACATACAGCGCACATGCGCATTCGCAGTCGCTAGCGTACTATTATGAACGCCTCATCCTAACCTCAAATTTTCTTGTTATATAAAGTATCATGTGCACCAAGGAGTCAAACGTCTTTTCATCCTCCCAAGTACACAATATACTATTTTTAGAACATATAGCATTAAAGCCTAGCTAAAAATTCCTGTACAAGAACCTCGGAGGACCCTGCACATATTCCTGTACACGAACCTGTACAGGTAACCTTTATGGTTCCTGTACAGGAATTTGGCGAAGGAAACTGTACATGGTCCTGCAAAGGAGCTTGTATGTAAGCTTACCTTTGGATGATCCTGTAGACGTTCCTTCACAGAGTGAATTGAGATGCGGGTTCATGTACAGGAACATGTTCAGGATCTTATACATGAACCTGCATAGAAAGTCATCCGCGAGGATTCGCTAGTGGCTTGGCTCTCTCAATAGTGAGTTCGATCTTCGAGGGAATAAAAGGAAAGCAGTTTTATAGCTGTAAGCGACATGAGTTTTCGGGACGTATTTCTGTAAAGGACACTATTCGTGTTTCTGTACTGGAACCTACGCCTCAATTCAATTCGCAAAGAAACCGGTACAGGAAGGTGTACAGGTTCGTCTGCAGGTTCGTGTACAGGGACATGTAAAGGATCCTCCGAAGTTCCTGTACAGGAATTTTCATCTGGGATTATTCAAAAACGTAGGAGAGCCAATTTTTGTATTTGTTTTTGTGTTCAACAATACTTAAACAAATTCAGCAAAATTATTTATTTTACTGATATTATTTTTTTTTAATGAATCTCTCAAATAAAGTCATTATTAATCACTAATAATGGAAAAAGAGTTAGAAATCACAAATATTCCATTACAAATTGTATTAAATTTCTTTAAACAATTCATTTGAAGAGCTGCTTCAGTATAACAGTTTTTTCTTTAAAAAGTTAGTTTATCTCAAACTCTTTGTTATGTGTTATTATAATGCAATTAGTAACTAAAAATAGTCATAATTTGAAAATTCATAAACAACTTATAAAATTCTTAACAATATTTTAACCATCCGGGACGCATAGATTGACCCATTAAAGAACCTTTCATGACTTTCCATGACCTACCAATACCGTTTTTTAATTTTTAAACAAAATTATTTGACTTGTTTAGATGCGGAAAACTTTTTTGATATCCAGTATTGTATTTGATGAATTTCTTCATGCTTTCGAGTGGCATCGAGCGATCTATTGATGATCTTCCATGATCTATTAATAGCGATTTATGAAATTCCAGATGAAAAAGTTATATACATATAGTTTATATATAGTGCAAAAGACAATGATATTTTACATTTGTTTTATAAACTTTTCTGTATAAACAAATAAGAAATATTAGTGTTTTGTCCACTAAATTTAAACTATACACAAATTTTATACCTGGAATTAAAAAAAGAAGTAATTTAATGTTTGAAATATAACACGTACTACATTCTCATTTCAATGAGAAGTTATTGTCATTGTCGTTATCGTTGTCGTGTTCGTCTGTGAACACGTTAACTTTAGAAGTAATTATCAGATTTGATTGTCCTTTGGGATACTAGTTTAAGACCTATGTACAAAGAAATTACGGGTTTGCTTGCCAGCAATTTTTAACTGGTGGTTCTGGTTTTATCCATTGAAATGTTTTAAGAATTCCATCTTTCACCAAAACTATTCATCATACAAAAAAAAATATTGAGAAGCAAAGTTGTTTTTTTTCAAAAATATCTTAATTAAAAATAAAAATTTAAATTTTTTGGCTCACTTTGTTTTGCAAAGAGATCCGCGTTATTCACTGTGCCATGGAGTACAGTACGCCTGGCATTCGAGAGAAATGTTTCCAAAACGTTGGAAACAATGAATGCACCGAGATTTAAGTCAATGATGGTGCCCACTGCCGAGATTGGGTGTACTGTCTTGAGAATAAACATGGGTGTGACACAATGGGCGTTCTAGGTAGAGCACCAAGGTGTGCTCTAAGGAGCCCTCCCCTCCAATCTACATTGAAAATCAGATTAAAGTAATTGTGATACAATCTATACTATATGAAGTCAGTCATCATTTTTTCTGACTGTGTAGGTTTCCAGTAGAGTGGGAAATAACTCGTCAAGAAATGTCCATAATGTGTATCAAGCACAACGGGTCCTGGATAATATTAACGTTTGTTGAAAGACAAACTATCGAGGAAACTGTGCTCCATAACCTAACGAGTTATTTCTCATACCCGTAGTTCTGCTCGAAAATCCGGCATGCCTGAGGATACGTTCCTAATGGAGTCATAAGACACGCGTCGAGGACCTCCATCGTAACCTGCACTTGCGACGCATTAACCCGAGACTATTTACATGGTAAGTGACGGAAATTACATTTACACCGTCTATGTTTACCTATCATTTGGAAACACGAATGAATAGGGTGTACTCGTAACTCGTACTTGTAACAAGAAAGATTCAATCACGTAGGAACACGTATTCCAACTGATACGTTCTCGAAAACTAAAATTTAACAGTATTATTACGATCAATTAAACCTTTAAAGGACCCCGCACCAAATGTACAAAAAAAAGCCTTAGGATAAAAAATTCTAAAAAAAAAATTTTTCTTGTATTTTCGAACCTGCAAACTAAAAATTTGAAGAAAAAAAATGTCAGAAAGATGGACAGTTTTTAGACAAACACTAGTCCAAAGTTTCGATTTTTACATGTATTTTAATGGAAAAATTCTTATTTTAGCAAAATGTTTTTTTCCCTCAAGAACGCTATGATAGCTTTGACTAAAACTTTTATATTTTGACGATCAGGCGTACCGAATCAAAAGATTCATACCCTCGAACTAGAAAGATTAACGATTCTTTAGGTATACAGCATATTTTTGGGGGTGCTTTGTACCCTAAACATCCAAGTACCATATGTAAATCATCATTTCTTAGTAACTAAAATCAATAGAGATTTTTATCGAACTGCTACGGTATGAAACGACTTTCAAAGAAGTGGAGTAAGCGTACATAGCAAGAATATGTTTCGACCTAATTTTAGAGGATGTTTTACCATCCCTTAAACAATAAGTCTGAAGTTCCTAACGCATTAATCAATAACGAAAAATAATTGTATTTTTAAATGCACGAAAGCTGCTATTTTATGACAGAAAATGGTCGCGTACAACCCCAAAAACTTCTTAAAGCACTTTTAGCCCCAAATCAGATATTAAACTCACCCAAGCTACCCCTAAATATTTGTTAAATTCAACAAAACCAATTTAATTCAAAAATCCGCCCAGTTTTTGCTGATAATAATTTCAATTGATGCCAAAGAGGCAAACTAAAAGTCTGAACATCTCAGTGCATGTAGAAATCACCCCAACCACCCCCAAATATTTTGAAAGATCAATAAAATCACCCTAATCCCAAAGTACGCCAGGTTTTTTCTGACAATGTTTTTAGTTGATTCCAATGGGGCAAAAAAATTTCGCAACCCCTCAGCACATTTAGAAGTCACCCCCAAATATTTTAAAAGTTCAATAAAATCACTCTTATTCAAAAGTACGCCAGGTTTTTCTGATAGTGTTTTCAGTTGATGCCAAAGGGGCAAAAAAGTGTCTCAATCCCTCAGCGCATATAGAACTCACCCCAGCAACCCCTAAATACTTTTAAAATTTAATGCAATCATCCTAATTTCGAGGTACACCAGGATTTTTCTGAAAATGTTTTCAGTTGAATCCAAATGGGTAAAAAAATGTTTCAAAACCTCAGAACATGTACTTTGAAATTATGGTGATTTTATTGAACTTTTAAAATATTCGGGGGTGGCTGGGGTGAGTTCTACATATGCTGAAGGGTTGAGACTTTATGGGTGCCCCTTCGGCATCAATTGAAATTATTATCAGCAAAAACTGGGCGGATGTTTGAATTAAATTGGTTTTGTTGAATTTAACAAATATTTAGGGGTAGCTTGGGTGAGTTTAATATCTGATTTGGGGTTGAAAGTGCTTTAAGAAGTTTTTAGGGTTGTACGCGACTATTTTTTGTCATAAAATAGCAGCTTTCATGCATTTGAAAATAAAATTATCTTTCGTTATTGATTAATGCGTTAGGAACTTCAGACTTATTGTTTAAGGGATGGTAAAACATTCCCTAAAATTAGGTCAAAACATATTCTTGCTATGTTCGCTTACTCCGCTTATTGGAAAGTCGTTTCATACCGTAGCCGTTGAATAAAAGTCTCTATTGATTTTAGTTAATAAGAAATTATGATTTACATATGTTACTTGGATGTTTATGGTACAAAAACACCCCCAAAAACATGCTGTATACCCAAAGAATCGTTAATGTTTCTAGTTCGTGGGTACGAATCTTTTGATTCGGTACGCCTGATCGTCAAAATATAAAAGTTTTAGTCAAATCTATCATAGTGTTTTTGAGGAAAAAAAAACATTTTGCTAAAATAAGCATTTTTCCATTAAAATACATGTAAAAATCGAAACTTTGGACAAGTGTTTTTCTAAATACTGTCCATCTTTCTGAAATTTTTCTTTCGAATCTTTAGTTTGCAGTTTCGAAAATACAAGAAAAAATTTTTTTTAGAATTTTTTATCATAAGGCTTTTTTCTGTACATTTGGTGCGGGGTCCTTTGGATGAAAGTTATAAAATTTTGTAAGCGAAAATCTTAGGGTGGTCTGAAAAAATTCAGATTTTTTAAGGAAAGACGGGTTTCGAGTTTTTCCATATTTTTAACAAAGAACCAAGTTTACACCTTAGGAGAAGTCAGTCAGACGACTAAAAGTGCTGCAAGTGACATAGTTAAATTATGTGCACTATTATTGAGCACATCTGTGAGAGGTATAAGGAAAAAAATGACATTTTTTAAATTTAAGTTTATGATGACCTATAAACGATTGAGAATTATATTCTATTTGGATGGTTCTTATTAAAGCACGTTTGTATTTCCGTGAAACAAATTGCTGAAAAATTAATTAGTACTAAGGTAATATTCA
Source organism: Andricus quercusramuli (assembly GCA_932178445.1). NCBI lineage: Eukaryota > Metazoa > Arthropoda > Insecta > Hymenoptera > Cynipidae > Andricus > Andricus quercusramuli. The sequence continues at coordinate 380,086 of CAKNXH010064239.1, read as the reverse complement.
GCTATCTACTTAGGTCCATTATTTCTATTCGAAGTACGTAGTGTTATATTTACAGGAGGGTCTAAAGAGGCTATAACCAACTGAGGAAATTAGTTTGACACTAATTTTATGTTGAAAGATCATAGCAAATGGAAATTTCTTCTGTATGATAGATATACTGAAGGATAGCGCAAATTATTTTCCATTCAAGTATTGCTACTGATAAAAGAATTTCTTTGAAGTAAAAGGCAATTTGTTGACTTATATCATGTTTTGAACACATTTGAGGCAGCTCTTAGAATCATCGGATTACACTGAAAAAAATGGTTTAGCTAGAAGTTTAGCTGGATTTCGTCTTATGAGAAAATTTAGCAGTATTACCTAAATTTCTAGCTGTTTCACCTAAATATATAGCTGTTTCAGCTAATGTTGCCATCTAGAAATTATCTAGATAAATTAGTATATATAAAAAAAATGTAGGTAATACCGCTACATTTTCTTAGAAGACGAAATCCAGCTAAACTTCTAGCTTGGACAGCTAAACCATTTTTTTCAGTGCAAGTTCTCCTGGGGGGCCACTAACTTTAGACACTGGCTAGTATTATGTAATTTTCCGAAAAATAACCCGTCAAGTATAGAGCTAGAGCTCATATTTATAATTTTTCGTAACATTAGCCCTGAACGAGATGGAAAAGGCATTACTTAGTCTTACGAAAAATTCCGTAACGGTAAACAGTTCGATAACTTTATTCTTCGTCCTAAATTTTGGAAAAATTGAAATCTGTTTGACTTATCAAAAAAAGCCATCTTCCTATTTTCACACAACTTCCCTATTTTAGATTCATCAATGTCTATACATTAAGGAAAAAATCCATGGGAAAAAAATCTCAGGCTCATTTAAGTCTTATATTTAGGCGTTAGACCCTCAGAAATTTTTTCATAATTCTACGCATGCGCTTCACTGTTATTATTTTTCATTGCACGCTGAATTTTCATGCTAAGTACCATGTTGGCTATAAATCTCGGTCTGCCTACTAAAATTCAAGTTATGTATGCGGGATGAGTCAAGCTTGACACAATCCTGTTCGTTTCGTGTTTCTATACTTCTCTCGTCTTGCATCTCCTGTCGAGGATAAAAATTCTGGGCTAGAATTTGAACCTGCTTAAGCGGAACACTTGGGATAATTATCATCCCTCCAGTAAACAACCCCTCCAGGTTGGGAGGACTCCATGACAATCATTTTGCATGAAAGAGACACAAACAGAACGGAGAAAAGCAGACGTATCTATATATGTGATCGTTGGATCTCGATGCAAGTCCCGTAGACTTTTATCGAATAGTGCTTTGTGCAGACTTTTTCGGACTGCATCAGGAAATAAATTGCAAAGACGGTAAATAGTGAAACCCTCCAGGCAGGCGTTTGATGTAACTTTGCTTATTTGTTTGTGAAAATTTCTCGAGACAATCTGATGTAACTCACAGTAGAGATCCTCAAGGGAGAGATGAGACGCGGGGTACTCAAATTCTGATTGGTTCCGCTGTACCGGAACCCTCTATTCTAAAAATGGCACGATTTTCAAATAGAGTGTTCATTCCACAACAGATTTAATACAAAATAAGGAGAATATTATTGAATTAAACATTGAAAATAAACAAAATGTTATTAAATATCATTTTCAGACATATATTATACAAGTTTCCATAAATAATATTTGTTAAATGAATACATTTTGTAGGTTGGAAGCAAAGATTTGGTTCAATAAGGTTATACATAGAAAGAAAGTAAAAATAAATTGTATGAAAGGATGAAGATTTGTTCAATTTCACAAAAACAGTGTTAATTAATTTTCTTTTCCTCACTGGTGAACTCTGAAGTAATGTTGGAATTGCACCTTTCATGATTTGTAACTTGCTTTCCAATCTGCTCGATTGATATTCTGAATCCACAATTCTCGAAGTTTGGGATCTCGCGGAATTTGTTTCTAGAAAAACCCGTTTTTAGATTAATTATTGCAGTATAAAATACAGCAATTTACCATTTTTCAAAACACTTATATCTCACAAAAATATTGTCAATATTTTTCGTTGGAAAGTAGGTTATACACAAAATCACACAACGCTCGCTCGCGTGCTGTCACGTATTGCGCTACACTTAATTTTTTTAACTTTTCGCGCCACAGTGAAATATCAAGTTCCGGTACAGCGGCGAGCATTGGAGGGGGAAACGTGTCCCAACTCTCCCTAGAGGATCTCTAACTCACAGTACATCCTGAGGTATCGAAAGTGCTGCAACTCAATTCAATCTTCCATTTTCGAGAGTCAAAAAAATTCAACTTCACGATCCTAGCAACCGACACTCGTGTTGTTGTCTTTTCCAAGAATTCACAAAATATAAATTCAATGTTTCACTCGTCACTTGGACCCAACTCCAAGATTAAAGTAATATCCCAGGATTTCCTGTGCTCGCCTTACTGAAATAAAATATTGAAACTCAGAATTTCAAACAAAACGTAACTTTAAAAATTTTTCTAAACCATTTTCAAAACGTTCTTTAAAATCTTCCTTTCTGTAGTTTTTGCTAAACGTGTGAAAAATGTGAGCAACTATCTACATCCCTCGTGACTAATTCATCCCCTTACCATATAAATTGTCGCTTTAGCAGGACAATGCTTCGTGAAATTCAATTTAATCTCTTAAGAAACCCTCCAATGTTCGAGATACAGGCTCTGAAAGAACCGTCGGAGTAAACAGAAACGGGGATGCGAAGAGGATATCCTGCCAAATGAGGATGTGCAAAGGGAAAGTGGAGGAGGATCTCGAGGGGGGCTTGGATTTAGATGGTTGATTTCGTTTCAAAGGGTCACAGATGCAGAGGGATTGTTCACAACGAAATTCTATGCGCGGGCGCGTTGGATGGCGCAAACTCTTCGACCAACATCCCCATCAGTTCCAAGTCAGATGTTGTATCTGAAAGTAGTTCACCGCAAGGGATGATATCAACGTGCTAACCCATGCCAAACGTGTTCAAACAAATCTATCATCCCTCATTCTCAACGAATAGTTAGTTGCCAATAAAATTTTATGTAATAATATGCGTAATCAGTAAAACTAACAAAACAAATTCGAGTCAATCAAGACATTTTGTAAAAAGAAAGTGAGTTGTGTATCTTCATCTTCACGCAATGAAGAAGACAAACAGCGGAAATGGATAACATGAAAAGGCCAATCGATTGGATTATTTATTTCTTCCTTTTTGTTGGAGGTAATTATTTTTAAGAAATTCAATTTGTTTTCGTTCTCAAGGTTTTAATAGTTTTTAGTTTCAGAAAACTCAATGTACATATATTATTAAAAACGGTATTCAGTATATCAAATATTTATATTACATGACATTTATATATTATATTTATTTTTGACTTGATAATGAATTCCAGTTGTGAAATTTTGTTGGGAATTAGGGTGTGAAAAATTCAGAATACTGGTAGGGTGTCGACTGTTGAAAAATGCATCAGAAGGCTTTTTTCAATCTGCACGTGCTGCAACGAAAGCTACTTCGACATTTTCACTTCCTCCTACATCCCCCTTTTCCCCGATTCGAAAGCGGTCAACGTCCGGTATCAGTAATGGTTCCATTTCGCCAAGGGAATTTCCGGAATCATCCGAGCTTCATCCTCCCATGTGTACCATTATCGTTAACAAACGATTCCCTCCTGATTTTATCACATTTCGCTTATTCTCACCTAGCAAGACGCATAATAGCACCCGCAATTTCCCCATGAAGTTTAATGCGCTCTGAAACAAGAGTTACCATAATAAACTGCAATTTATGAGACAAATAAAAAAAATAACGGAATGAAACAAAAGAAACTTTTCAACTCGACCACACAAAGACGAGTTGAATTTTTAAGGTGAAAAGTTTCTTTGATTTCAGTTAAATTCATCTTTGATTAACGTTAATTTCTATGAATGTACTTGTAAATTTTCAATACAAGTATTTTCAATTCAGTTAAACTGACATAAATTTTATTCAATACCTTCATATTCACTTGAATTTCTCTTTCAATTGATTGCAATATCCTTGAATTAAATTCAATCCCATTAGATTTACATAAACTCCTTCCAATCTTTCTCTTTTCTTGTGAAACGTGAACTGAACATCGATATTTTGTAAGAAGAAACATTTGCAAAATAAAAGAATACCACGAACGTCTAATTTTAATGTAATGAGTCTCGTTACCATTCCCTTGTCAGCGGAAATGAATTCACGTTTCAGCGATTTCTTTATTCATTGCTCGTAAATTATTCCTTAGTTCTGATTTTGTCCCTGGTGGCTGAGAAAATCAGAGGGAAGTTCAACTCAATTACAAAGTTAGGGTGTGATGCTTATAATTCAGACACCTTTCGAAAACGGTATGCGGCCAAAAAGAAAGAAAGGATAAAAAGTGAGGAAGCAAATTAATTACAATCATAAGAAAAACAAAAAAAGTAGAGTGCTGTTGGAGAATGTAATTAGGAAACTTTTTTACGTTATTACTATCTATACATCCACTCTGGAATTAAAAATGAAAGAGAAAAATATTACTCTCAACTTGAAAGTTTAGAGGAAGTAAGCTTTTAACCAAGAGAGAGATCTACTTAATTTATTTCATGCTGATATTGGTCCCGTCATATACAAACGTACACGTCCTCGTGAAAGAGGATTTTCGCAGTCGCTTCAAAGGATTTCACGAAGCTGGACAAAAGAGACTTATCCTATCCAATATCCACGATAATTTTGCCCTCCAGTGTTCCTTTACCTTGTTTCCATTTATCTTTTATTCAAGAAAAGGAGCTTTACGTCCGAAATGCAGCTTTTCAAAGCAAAAGGTTTCGCTATATATAGTTTTTTTCAAAAGACTGAAGGGATACTGAAAGGATAAATTGCATAACAGGTCAGATGTGCACAATGAAACGAGAAAAGTTATTGCCACTTACATTTTGAGAGTAACATCTGAAATAATTCTCCGTTGTTAATTGAAATTTCGAAAAGAACGAAGAGTCTCGCTCTGTAGGATACAATTACTGAAGATGTAGGAAGGTACTGATCTGGAATTCGAAAAAGTTTTACTCCTGGCTTGAGCTTGGCAACAAAAAGGAAACTTCCGTTTGTCTCGTTATAGCGAACGTGTTCCTTTATGACACAGAACTGTCCGGCAGCAGCATGAAATAAAGAAAAAGAAAATTGTAGTAGCCCAATAGAGAAGCCATATTATTGTGAAGAAATGGCAGCAGCTTAGTATTGAGACCATATCATACCTCAAGCAGTACACTCTTCCCTGAACAGTATTATCAGTTTTTCTCACTTTTTCATATTCAACGAATCTGCAGTTTATAAGGTACTTTTATCATTGTAGTTTTATTTCTATTGCTAATAAGGATAATACTAGCAACAAAAACCTCAGGCTGTCTATTGTAATTATCAATCGTTTCTATAATATTTAAAGACGATTTTTTGTAAAGGATTTCATCGTTTTAACTAACAAAAAGGGGAAAAAAGAATGACCGGCTTTGGAAAGAAATCGGTCAAATACAGCGCTAGAGCTAGTATTATGATTTTTTCCGTGATATTAGCCCTGCAGAACGAGCTGGAAACGGGGTTAGTCTTACAAAAAATTCCGTAACGATTGATAGTCCGTAAATTTAATCGCAATACATCCGTGGCGAAAGTTTCGGATAGGAATTCATTCCAAACTGTACCGAATCATTCCGAAATATAAATTTGATTTAATCCAAAGCAAGTTTTCAATCCTTATCAATTCGTATAAAGACACTAAGTTTAATCCGAGATCCGATTCAAAACTGATTACAGCCGATTTCAAGTTGTTCCGAATCATTCCGAAACATATATTCTATTCAATCCAAAACAAGTTTTCAATACATACTGATTCCTACATCGGCACTAAGTTTAATCCGAGATCCGATTCATTCGGATTTGTTCGGATTGCACACAACCATAAAAAAGAATGAATATGTCAAATATGAATCCGAGTTTGGGTTTATACGGATTCAACTTGTTATTGGTTTACGGATTGCGACGAATTGAAAACTTGCTTCAGAGCGGCTCGGAGTTCGTATCGGATCGGATACAACTTTCGGAATGATACGAACTGACTTGGAATGAATTTCTATTTGAAACTTTCACCATGCAAAATAATATTTTTTTATCATTAACATGATAAACAAAGGTTGGGTGTCTATAGGGCGTGTTCTTTGGACCATCGCAAATTACGTTCTCCTTTCTTGCGTGTATAATATTATCGTGAAATTGAACAGAAGTATAGTAATTTTGTAGATCTCAAAAAATATAATGTTTTGAGTTACACACAGTAAAAACTAGGCATTTGTTTTTATCTGGGATCCTTTTTTGGGCGTTCTAATATGATCTCACAAATAGTCTTATTTTAGTAGGGGAAAGTTGCCTAAGACGAGCCCCCTTCCATATTTTCCAAAAATTTTCGATTTTAAGGAACTTTAGAAGCAAAAGCGATTATTGGCATCATAGTTTGATGTTTTATTTACGAAGTTCACACACTTAAAAGTTCAAAAAATGTTTAAAAGGCAATGAACTTCGATGTTGAAAAAAATATGTATTTCTCTCGTCTTAGGCAACCCGGTATCCTAAGACGGGCCCCTTTTTAAAATAAAAAAAGCTATGTAATTAAACATTAGATATTGATGAATTTTATTCGCAGCGTATTGTTTAAACATAATGTTTACGTTTATGACATATTAGTTACGTAAAATACCTTATAAAGCGTAAAATAAGCGTCAAATAAGGTCTAACAGAAAATAAGTGTAAAAGAAGTTCAAGGACTAAATATTTATGAAAAGTTATAAAATTTTGAATATTATTCATCTCAGATCAAGAATTTACTGATATAAATCGAAAAAGCGACATAGTTTAAAAAATTTCTTATTCATGATGTAAAAGCAAGAAAGAGGTTAGGTCATTACCATTGAGACCATCGGAAACTCACAAGGAAAGCAGATTTCCCTTTTACCTACAGTTCTCTAGCCTAACCGGGGACCGTTTTAGGAATTTCGCATGATCATAATTTTTTAAATATTTTAATCAAATAGCGTAAGAATTAATAAAACGTAAGTATCAGTTGCAAAGTTTACAAAATTATCTATCAAACAAAAACATAACTTACTCCTTCAAATCATTAGAAGTTATTAAATCACAACTTCTAAAACAGGTGAAAGTTCGTTCTCTAACGTACGAAAATAATTTTTCCTTTCTGTTTTTGTTAATTTACTTCCAGTGCAGGAAAAAACACCTTCAAAATAACCAGAATTTTGCTGAACACGTATTCGCATGCGTAAGTGATGACTATATTGCTTTTGTACAAAAATATTCATGGTGTCCCGTCTTAGGAGGGGGCTCGTCTTAGGCAACTTTCCCCTACCAGTTTCTGTCTTGTTTAGTTTGCTAACTTCAGATTGATTAATGATCCGAGATAGCGAACTAAATTGATTCAGAGGGTGCATTGTTTCAATTGTTCCAAACTTCACTCTTACAAAAAACAAAAAATAGATGAAATTAAAAATTCGTAAAAATTAGTGTTGAACCGGCACACTCAGACGTCGCGAACTTCAGCCCTATGGGTTACGTTGGTTTCTAAATTTGACAGATTATTTTTTTTATCAGATTTAGTTATTGACAGATGATCCTCATTTCGATCCTATTTCAATCCACAAATCGACCTTATTTTATTAGATTGGCGGATCAAACTGAAGTGGGATTGTTTTGTTGCGTGAACTGTTTTAATACCGTATTAAGTTCTAAATCGAATCCTAGTTTTTACAGTGCAGAAACATATTCTTTCTTATTGTAAAATCATTCGTTTTCGAGGAAGATGGGGAGAATCAGTTTTCTTGCAAACCCCACCTCAAAAGTAAGGTCTTCCATGCCTCTAAATGATATGCAAAGTACTTCGATCCAGAAGACTGAGCGAGAATAATATTGGCGCATGTAATGCATGCGCATGCGCACTTCAGGCCTAATCGCCTATATGGCGCACTTGTATCACAAATACAGATATTATGTCTTAACCTTTTTTTTGACGTGAGCAATACTTACTTATTTATTATTTCCAGACATTCCCAAAGCAAATTAACTTTTTAGCTATTTATTCGGCCGGCTCATGTATCCATATGATTTGGGAACAAAGCATGTCTCTAGAATGCATCAGAGACGTCTTCGATATAGCAGTAAAATGAGTTAAGAAGAGACGTTTCACTTGAAAATGATGGCTGTATTCAACGCGAAAGTAGTTTCGTGGCGAACAAGGACGCAACGGAAAAAGATAATACATATAGCGGTAGTGACACTGTAGAGCGACCATCAGGGTAGAACACACTGAAAGAATAAACTGCAAAATTACGGCATGAAATGATGGCATAAAAACGGCGCCATTGTTTTCAGCCTCCTTCAGTTCTTATTTTTCAAGTATCGGCAGTGATGAATACGTTTTACACAACTGTTTAACTTTATTTACATTTTTCAGTGTGTCGCTCTTATTTTTAATCATTTTTCAATATCTACCTCCCTTCCACTCATTTGCAATTGATAAAAATCAATTCGATTTATGCAGTATTCGACCGTTCAGTAAGGATATGGAATTATAAATTAGATTTTGAACCTTGTCCTGGAAGCTGTAATGATTTCAAGTTAGAAAAATCTCTTGAACAGTATAGAATTTTGTTTTTAAATTGTCGGTTATAAAAAACGACTATCATTAATCCTCATTTTTTACTCCTGGATAAATAATCTGCTGACGTTCTTGTGCACGAGATTAAACTCAGGAGACAAAGTATACTCTTTTTATATTTTCCTTCCACTTTATCTCAGAAGTGTTAGCTCTGGATTAACACTCCTGAATCTCGTGAGCCATCGATTCAGTATCCTAGATTTCACAACAAACAACCAAAGCCCTTTTGAAAATATTTCCAGAAAACATATGACTTTGATCATTATCATTATTAAATTTTCCGTTTTCTTACATTTTTCTACAACACAAATTACGGAATTGTAAAATTCTTAATAATTGGGAAACAACAGATATAGTATATTACAACAGATGCAGTGAAATACGTCCCGAAAAATTACGGGGGCAGGAAAAAGGGATAGAATAAGTCGTCGTCACAAAAATTCGTGACGAATAGCCAAACTTTCGAAAAATATTTTGCCACTCATCCAGAATTTTAGGATGATGAGGCACTTCAGTAAAAATAAGAGTAATTTTTGGCAGGGAAGCCGCATTTTCAGACAAACTTTCATTTGAATAATCCCCCCCCCCCTCTCTCTCTCTCTCTCTCTCTCTCTCTCTCTCTCTCTCTCTTATACGTAGCAAACAAGCTGTAAAGGTCATTTTGAATCTGAGAATGAATCTGCAATTTTAATTTTTCTAACGAGTCTACTGTTGAATGAAGAAATTAATTTAATTAGGGAAGTAACATTTTTGTTGAATTGACCCCATATTTTTCGGAATAAAGTCCTGGATTATTTTCCAGTGACCCACAATAGAAAATAAAAGATGAATAAATTCGTTTGAGTTCGCTCTTCATAATGGAATCCGTAAGCTTTTTTGTATTAGGAAGCTGCAATCGGCATAAAACTCTGAACCAGGTCGGCATTAAAATTAATGCGATTAGTTCAGGATACGCTTTGGAAAGTTTCTTGGGTTGGCCAACCCAGAATTGTCCACGTCGACATCGTTATCCATTTCCTCGCAGGAAGTCACAAAAAATCTCATCTCATCAATACAGCGAGCGAGAAATCCCTGATGAAATATCGGCGGCGCTAAGTACCAATGAAAATAATGGATTCGTGCCGTATCGGAGGATCCTGGAAAGGCGAGATTTTTGCTTCCTTTTAATAGAAAGAGCTTTAATTAAATAAACCAACTAAAACTTTCTCTCTGCCCCATAGCTCAAAATAAGGGTCACGATTCGAGGCAATTCTGCACAACCGTAATACCATTAATGTTGAAACATACAGATAATTCTCATTTTCAGGGCCGTTAACGATGTCAATTATTTCTCATTTTGCTACTCCGTGTTTCACTCGCCCATAGTATTATAAATCATGAAAGCTGCGAGGATTCCTAACTCGCTCCAGTTCTGCGAAGTTAATTTTATCAGAAAACATGAATTACGATCACTCGCTTAGCTTTGCTGCCCTTATTAACAGGCAGAGTTTGTTATTACTGATTAAAATTTAGTACCCCTTTAAGAAGGATTTTCAATTTTTTAATCCTCCTAGAGGACAATTTCAAACAAAAAAAACTTTAAATTAAATGTTCCTCAAAACCGACGTCAGTAGCTACGCGGTGATTCCCAACTCGTCGAGTCTCGGAAGTTAAGCACGCACGAGTGCATTTAGTGCTCGGATGATTGACTGATCGTGATTCTCCCTTATTCGTGTCTCCATTGTATTTAACCACTGTCAAGCAATTGCCACTTGATTCTATCGAATGTCTACCTCCAAACTCGTCTGTCGGCAACCGTCCGCGGTCAAGAGATTTAGTTTTCTGTAGTTTTCCTCTCCCTTGACTGAAATTCCAAGCTAATGCGAGAGCTTCTAACAAAAATCTGACTTGAGACGGGATTTAACCTTCTTATGAGAGTTGCGGCAATTGGATGTTAGGGAAGCAATGTGAGTTATAGGTACATGATGTAAAAATATATCTTATTTTATCTTAAACGTCCCTTAATCAAATGTCTAATACATTGTTCTTATATAACAGAATGGCAGTTGCAGATAAATTGATAAAATTTGAATAGCGCGTTTTCACCATTAATATCTTAAAACTAGCACAAGGACTTCTAAAAATATACATTTCATTTTTTAGCACTTTTATAATGTACATATTTAAAAAATGGGGTTTTCATGGTAAAACTTGTTTCAATCACATAATCCAAGATTGATGTAGTACTATAACAGATTTCTTGATTCGAGGCAAACCGATTGACCTATAATAATAATACATTTTATTGGAGATTTGAGAAATTATGGCCATTCATGTTATTTAAAAAATCAGTTTTTTGTACCGATACCTTTTTCATTAACAGTATTCAGAGTTGATTCATTATTAGGAAAGATTCCTCGATTCAAGACGAATCGATTGATCTATAATAATAATACATTTTATTGTTGAGTAAGAAAGTTATGATCATTTATAATATTTGAACAATCTTATTTCTACAATCAAAATGTTTGCATTGTCATAATTCGAGGTTAATGTAAAAATAAGGAAGACTCCTTTATTCGAGACGAATTGGTTGACCCACTTGTTTATTTTATATTGTATTCTATAATGTATTTTGTAATGTAATGTAATCAAATATATATCAGCCAGTTACATAATCATAATGAGGGAGCAAAGTGCTTACCAAGGGATCAAATGAGCACCATACAATTATAAATGCCAAGTGGATACACTCTAGATCAAATTCGCAGCTAGTTTAAATTATTTTAAATGGTAAAAGTATGGGGTTAACCATTTCATGGAAATCTGGAAAAGTAAGTGATCTCAAAAAAACTACAGCCATTTTCTGTGCTTTTAATGGTTACTGGGAAGCACTGCATCGAATAATTGGAATATAATTTTCCGCTCATCGACTGGCATTAATATTTAATATCTATTCAGCGCAGTTACCAATCTTTGCATTAACGATATTCGAAAGTTGTGTAAAAAGGGACCCACAGTTCCTATATTAAGTGTTTTCCACAATGCTATGATACAATTTTATATAGGTAACATAAACAATTTAGATAAATTTTCCACTTTTTATCGTTTCACAAAAAAAAAAGATAATGACATTTTTGAGATAAAACAAATATTAAGTTCTTCAATGCTTCCTCCTAAATCCACATAATTCTCTCAGACCGTAACTGCAATATATCAAAAGTCCTTTGGCCACTCGAGTAGTGCGTATTTAGGATATATGGAGAACAAAGGTTGATGGTTCATCTTCTGCATAAATATCGTAAAGCATAAACTCTGATCAAATTGGTTCATATTTTGCTTTCATCAAACAGGGGATAATATGCTCAAATTAGGATTCTTATTGATAGAATATAAAAAATATTGTATTTGATACTAGTTCGCTATATACAACTTTCTTTAAAAAATATAAACGCTATAAAAATTACACAGGAAATTAATTTTCAGACTTAAGCTTCGAGCTTATAGATATTTATTTACAGCCGAATTGTACTGGGTTCACATTTCCATTTTCTAGCCATCTACACTTGTATTCAAACGTTTGATTTGTTAAATATTTTTAGCGAAAAGAATAATTCAAATTACTATAACCTATTTTAATTTTATATACATACAAAGATACGTTTTAAAGAATACAGAATATGAAGCATAAAGACAGACTTTTCACATTTATACTTGACTTTTTAGAGATAAAACGAGAAATCGTGTATTTATTGAAAATGTGTGAATATTCTTCAGCTAATGAATCAACGGGACTCATGTTTTTCAAATATCACAACGGAAAAATATTCGAGAATAAGTGAATGCAACTCAGCATTAATAAAATGAAGAAGATAATTTACAGTAACATATTAGCTATAAGAGAATTCATATTATAATTGCCAATTAAATTTTAAAATAAAGAACTGTTGTGCTGTCTTCATTTTCTCAAATCACTCTTGGGTACATTAGATTTTTTGATATTTGAAAACTCAATTCTAAAGTCATACACTCGGCAAATTGAAATTGAATAAAAAAAGAAACAAACGTATTGAACTCTCAAAACACGAGGGTTGAAAATATTCGTGGTATAAATGTTCGATATGGTAAACAATGAAATACTATTTCCTGTTATTTGATGATCAAATATTTGACGTGAGTAATAACTGTAGTAGAACGGCGGAAAATTGAAATGGATGGAAATAACTTTTGACACAAATTGATTTAGACGTTCATTCGAGCGAAGTGATTGGATTTTATTTTCGACGAAGACAATAAATTTAATGTCCACAATAGATGTTTGAAGTGGAATGGAAACAGAGTTAACACTGACAATGAGTTGAAAAAGGGAGGGAACGCTCACACTCAGTGTTAATACTTATTAAATACTATTTTTCGAGCGTTTAGTTTATTTGACAGATCAGCGCACTCCTGACTCTCGTCGTCAATATTTTTCATGATCTTCTTCTGTAAGTTTAAAACTGGATAACTAAGTTACCCTTCAAATCAGAACACATAAAAAAACTATGGGAAAAGCCGTACGTTGGAAGGGAGCGAAAAACTGTTAGATAAAAGCGTTAGATATTTTTTTAACGTCCCCTTATCTCTGAAGTGTACATGCGCAATTTCGCCCATCGGCGTGCAAAATAAGTATATTTGCCCACCCCGGATTTTTTACCTTACAAAATATCTTAGTTTTCTACCTTTTGAGGAACTTTCTATAATTTTATGAATTAAAATGAAATTATTAATCATGTCTTGTGGAAGAAAAAACATGATTTCCTATTTAAAAAATGTCAAGCTTACGAAAAATCATTATTTTAGCAATAGTTTCTGTAATTGAATTTTTTCTTACTGGCGCTTCTGACTGATTAAAAAAATTAATTTAAATAAATCTTAGCTTATTGTTTCAGGGAAAATATTCTCTACAGTAAACTCGTGGAGAATGTTTCCCGCTGAAAAATAAGTATCAGTTATTAAATTTCAACGTTAAAGTAAATTTGTTTCGTAAATTCTAAATTTAGTCGCTTTGAAAGTAATGTTTGTCATTTTAAATGACATAATTAGTCAAACAAGAACATTGTTCTAATTATAATAGCTTCAAAGTAATCGCATCATGACTCAGACCAATGTTTTATATAATTTTGTCAAATGGGCAGTATTTACAAATATCTCGCTTCGTTAAACCCATCATTCATAATTATACCCAAAAAAAGTCTAATTTGATTTATTTCTGGAATATTTAGCCGAAAAAGTTTCAGAAAAAAACTGAGATAAGCTACATATATACATCATACAATAGATGTTTTTACGAACAACAGCCGGAAGGTATTTTCATTTCCGGGGTAAATCGATGAAGTGGCCATAACTCGTTCGAAAATCTGTATTTATCAATGCTCGATATTTCATCAATTTTTAAGTTCACGTGGAAATATTTTTCTTTAATACCCGCACGGGAAATTCGTTTTTGGAACCCTGGCGCGAAACAGTAAAAGTGAATGTTTGCACCATCGATGATGAGGCCATGTGAAGAAACTTACTTTTCCACACTAGTGGCGGGAAAGTTTGGAAATATCAAGCATCCCTAGTGCCAAAGAAAGTTACAATAAAACGAAATTTCGATTGTATCTCGACTAACCGGCTCTCCACTTGGAAAAAACTTATGGTACATCTGGAATGAATACTTTTTTCACGATCATTTGATTAAAAATGTGCCTTACTAAGTTTTCGGAGTGTACAGCAGTAATTGCATTGTTCATTGGGTTTCTGATCACATTTTTAATCATTTCTGTAATTCTAGAAAAATGTAACTATTTACCCAAAATCTCTTTTAGTTTGGACTCGTTCAATTTCGCGGTAGGATACAATGGTCGCGTAAAATTATCATCTATAGTTACGCCATTGCCACCTCGTTAGGTTTTGTTCCTACATCGACCCTCAATTGTGCAATTAAATAATCAGAGTAGTGTCCTTCCCTTGTATTCTCCATTATCGAATAAAGCAGGGTCAACACTGTCGGGGCTTCGGAATGGACCTTCATAGCAGAATAGCTGACTCTATTCACCCAGTTTGCACTGCCAGACTACTTCTTCTATCCCTGGGGCCCATCTAATTGGTCAAGGCTTTGCATTCGATCACTGAAGTTAAGCCAAACTTGACGCGGTTATACTCGGATTGGGGTCGTTACGTTTTACTCGGTGAAGTGTATTTTGATAACTTTCAATCTAACCACCTTCTGAAATAATACAATATATTTTATAAGGAATAGGTTCAATATAAACTGACCAAATTATATAACTTGTATAATAATAATTATAAGTTTAATTTTATTATATTTTTTGTAGAGGTGGTTTAGCAGAAAAGAAATGGAAAAAAGTGCTCATTAGATTCAGGCCAAAAAAGACATGTTGAAACAAGACGAATTAATATATTTTTGTAATTAAGTCCTTTCATAAATAAACTTTCATAAATATAAATCCTATGAATGCATGTCAATATCTAAAAAAAATGAAGTGAAACTTTTCTAATACTTTTGTCCTAAAAAAGAATCCTGCTGAAAAAAGTACTAAAAAATGCAACATTTTTTTTGTATATAACCCCTTATTTATACTTCCAAAAACTTTTAAAACAGCCCTGCCACACAGTGATAAATATGGGAGAAAATTCGAGGCACGTGACAATTTTAATCAAATAATAACAACTTTTTTTTATATTTCTCTAAAAATGTTATATTTAATATTCATAGTGGAAGAATTATTATAACTACTCTTTTTTTTAATTAATCAAATAAGGAAAATTTTAATTAATAATAATCATTTAAATTAATTCTGAAAATCCATTCGTATTCAGCGACCCAAAAAACATATAGTACTTATTTTCTAACAGTTTTCACTGATGTTGAGGCAAGTTGTTTCATAGTTAATTAAAAAAATATATGGGTAATTATAACAATTCTCTCACAGTGAATATTAAATATAACATGGTTAGAAAAGTATAAAAAAATTGCATCATTGCAAGTGATTGCATTGTAAAAATGCAAAGTGATTGCAGTGATTTCAAGGTGAGAGTAGAGAATTTTAGTTAACCTTGTAGCTCAGACATCTTGTACCAAACAAGGCATTTTTGCCGTTTGAACTAGGTAGAACGCGTTTTTTGCATGGTTTATTGAGTGGTCTTGAACAGCATTCCAAATTTGATAGAAACGACTATGACGTATCCCGGAAATACCTTTGAAAAAAGTTCTAAAAATCTTGTTTGCGTAGATTAACCCTTTCTATTGCATTTTAGAGCAAAATGTTCAACAGAAAAATTAAACTACAAAATTCTGAGAAAACTAAAAAAAGGACCTTCTATCTTCAATAGGTGCACGGAGAAAATTTGGTTAGGAAACTTTACCAAACTTTTGAGTAAAATTGGGATATATGGACTAAAAGGAGAATGTTTGACATTATTGTAATAATTTGTGACGTGCAAAAGGTTAAATAATACATGGCAGTTCGGTAAACTTTAATAGCGCAGATTAAAGTTTCCAAATGTACAGTAAATATTTTCAAAAGTAAACATTAATGCACGTCGTGTAATTATTGAGAACTATTCTGTCATACATTGAGGAAAAATTGGATAAAATTTCATATTAGTTGAGTAAAGTTTGCAAATGTAAAGTCAAGCAAACTTTAAATTATGCAATGTTAATGCTTCCCTTAAAATCGGTTATAGAATGACAAATTTCGGTGAATGTTTCTAAGTAAAAAATGTATTATATACTCGAAAGTTTGGTAAAGTTTAAAATCAATTCTAGAGAAACATTGATTTTTGATATGTGACTGTTTCCACCACATTGCATGAAAGTTTATCCGCTGTGGAATAGATTTTAATTTTTGCTACGTTAGACTTTATTCGACAGTTTGGTAAACCGACATTCGAGTCGCAGTCGCCCAGCATCTCCCACCACTTCCCAAATCTTGCAGGATCGTATAAAAGTATTAAGCACCTCGAAGATATTTACCATTTTTTAAATTATGAATAAGTTGTTCAATTTTCAACCTATTCATAGTTCTCGTTGGCATTTAGTATTGGATAATGCATAATAGTTCTACAATTGCAAAATAAAGTTGGAGTTGATTTAGGAAGGTTATTACAAAGTTGGTTACCATGGATCGAAATTGACGCCTCTGGCGTAAGCCTTAGTGATGCTATTTCAGTGCTTTTTGCCATGTTAGTGTTTTCCTTACAAAATTTGTAGTTTTTTTTTCATTTAGTGGGATGAAAAAATTATATTTCAATGAGAATAAGAAAGCTTCGATCCAAAAAAATAATCCTGTTCCGAGAAAATCAAAATTGAAATTCGCGGTATCACGAAAAAAAAAGAAAGTATATATTTTTCCTATTGCATGATACAATTTTTTTTAAATATAAATACTAGAAGGTTAAAGAAATCAATACTCTGTTAAAATTTGATCTAAATATGAACTTAGATTTCATTGAATTTTGTTTTTAAATTATTGTGCCAATAAATGAGGTTTGGAAAAAAATCTTTTTACCACAACTCTTACTATAGTATAATTTTGCAAAGTTTTGTATTGATAACAGAAAATTCAGTTTCAAAAATAAGAAATAACAAATTTTTAAAAACAATTTCTTAAACTGAAATTTCTCATACGAAAAATCGAATAAAAACTTTTCATTAAATTTACGTCGCTATATAATTTTTTTGAGAATTCTTTTGCTAACATTTTTTTTCATATTTTTTAAAATATTTTTTTACCATACAGTGTAATAAAAGTTTTTGCCAAATCTACATCGTAAAAATCTTTAAAGAATATATGAATAATTATTCAACAACAATGTTTTAAATAATTTTGTATTTTTACTCAGTGTAATTGGAAAAAATTTCATTTTTACAGAAATTTGTATATAATTTGATTAATCATAATAACATTTTATATAATTTGTCAACTGCGGTATTAACCAAAGAGTAACTCTTTCAATTGTGCATTGCGTACCTACAAGAAATTATGTAATTTTTGCAGATATTATCAAATATACTGATAAGGATCACCATTGTGTACATTCTCAAAGAAAGTCACAATTAATATATATATAATATTTTTATACAATATATACTAATTTCCGACGAAAAAAAAACTAATATAACCTAAAGTTGTTCATAATCCTAAGTTTAATTTTTAAGTAAAATGAATTTAATTTTAAATAACCGATTTCTGGTAAAAAGGGTTAACATAACCTTAAATCGTTCCAAAATTGTAAATCTTCTTTGAAGCCTATATCAAAATTGCCGGTGAAAATCACTAGCCTAAAACCTATAATGAAACAAAAGTTTTAATCTTCTTTGAAATCAAATGATTTTTCATTAAAAATACCGTTTTTTCACTCAAAATTCTTGGTCTTAAACAGCAACATAACCTGAAATGGTTGAAAAGTTCTAAATCTTCTTGGAAATTTTATAAATATAATTTATTTTAAACAAAGTCATTGGTTTTAAATTTAATGATTTGTCAAAAATAACGATTTTAGATAAAACAGGTCAACATAAGCTATAGTTGTTGAAAAATGGTACATGTTCTTTGAAATCTAATAATTTTTTATTAAAAATACTAATAATTCTCAATGAAAAACACAATCATAAAATAACAGAAAATTATTAAGAATTGTAAATCTGTTCCAAAATCCAATGACTTTTTTGCAAGATGATCGATTTTTTGTGAAGAACGTTAATATTATTTGAAACTATTCAAAAATTTGCTATCCTATTTGAACTATAGTGATTTTTTCACAATACCAGTTTTTGGTATAAATCGTTAACCTAACCTACAATTGTTAAAAATCAGAAATCTTGATGATTCTTGTTTAAAAATGCTAATTTCCAGTTTAAAAAAATTACACAACCTAAAATTTCAAATAAATTTCAAGTCTTTGAAATGTTTTGATTTTATAATATTTTTTTTTCACCCAGCGAAAAGTACTAATATGAAACATGTGTAATATTTTCAATAATTTATTAGCCAATTTGAAAGTTTTAATTTAATTGCTTAAAAGTAATGAATATTCAAAAAGCACAAATCGCTTTGGGTAAAATTCATATGATTTTCATTCGATTAAAATTTTTAAAAGCTCATTCTACTCCTTGAAAGGTCCTTTACAATTGTATTCATCACGTTTTTATCAAATATCATATAGAAAATTGTTTTATTTAAAACATGACTAAATAAAAGAGTTGTACGTATTATTTTTAAATAAAATAATTTCTACGAAAACGAGACGAATATAATTGTAAAGAAACTTTCGGGAAATGGAGTGAGCTTTTGTAAATTAAAATGAAATGCAAATGACGTATTTCGCCTAAAGCAGATGCAAAAACAGAAATAGTTGTGCAAATAACTACATGTCATAACCATGTAAGTGCAATTTTTTTGAAAACACGTTTTATTGGCTTAAAAATTCTCTAAAATTCTACCTGACATTGTGGTGAAAGGATATATCCAAATTCGAACGATAGTGTGATTTTATCTCGATAAACTGTGATCAATCATACGAAAATTTAAATCTTTGTATTTGATTACATCCTTTTATTGTATTAAATAGTTACAAAGACCAAAGTTAAAAGAACTGATTTTTAAAAAGATACAAAACAACTTCAAGTAATGAAAAGTCAAATAACAGAAATGAAGAATTGAAGAGCATAAATTTTAAAAGTGGTGTAAGAGAGAAAAAGTTAAGTAAATCACATTTTGTGTAAAGATCTTTAATTTTTTATATTTACATATTTTATGAGTGATTGCCGTGAAGTTGACAATTTTAGATAATATGATTTTCGAAAACAGCAAAATTTTCAAACGGCCTCAAATATTTTTTAAAAATGAAGGATTACCCGAGAGGGTATGAAAATATAAAAATAAAATATCAAGGAACGTATTTGTGATGTATATGAATTTTACGCAAAAAACCTGTGGGACAGACTTTAAAGAGATTTTGAACATCCTTAACGGAAGAATATTTAACTCTACTTTTCATTTTTATCTTTTCCAAGTTAATATAAGTAACATCTGTAAATTTCACATATTTAAAAAATGGTTTAAATATGATTTGACAATTTTTCATTTTAAATTTGTAGCTTCAAATAGGTGCGTAGCAAGACATTTTGCATACTTTTTTATTTATTATTTCTAAACGAAGTCGTCCAAAATTTGGAAACTTTATTGAATTGTGCTTTGATATCATTTTAATACCTTACTCAGATAATATTAGAATCAAGTTAATATCCAAAGAAAAGGTGGAAAATTACTCAGAATTAAAGTGGCAATTACAAAATACATATTCCAAAAAATATAGATCTTATAATATAAATCTTTTTATGAAAACTTTAGTCACGGCACTGGTCGTTTCTCACAAGCGCTGAATCAATTCCTCTAGTTAGTATATAAGGAAGTTCCAAATTTCTCCTCTCAATGTGAAGCGTGCGTTAGCGTAGTTACGTCGAAAGCGTCTTATATATGTGTAGTATTATATTAGGGTTATTTATATGTATGTTATATGTGTTTGATAAGGTTTACGTGTCGTCAGTGTATTTGTAATGAAATTGTATTCTGATTGGCTGTAACTGACTCATGTGTATGTGAGTGTATGCTGTTGACTGTGTATAAGTTTGTTTTTTTGATTCACAGAAGGTTACGGTTTACCAAACTGCCAGTTAAAGTTTCTCGAGCGTCAGTGACTCCTTCATGCCTTTTCTGTAAACCCACTTATATTTTGTACCAAGCCCTCGACCGCGTTTTACCCAATTGTTCAGTAATCTTTATCTGAAGTTTGATATATTTTACAATTATGTGCATTAAAATGTCAACTACCAAGTACAGTATTAATTAAAGTACAGTTCAGAAGATATTCGTGTCAGTTTGTCGCACTTTCATGTTTGTTAATGAAGTATTACCGAATTTCGTCTTACCAAACTAGATATGAAACTTTATCAAAGTGTCCATATGTCCCAACTTTACCCAACTGAGTTTGGTAAAGTTTCTCGAAATATTTTTCTCCGTGTGCCGAGTGATCCTTCAAGGTGACCGGATTTTTTTTTCAAGTGATTGAAAGCTAAACTTGCGACTGTGTTTAAGCATTTTAGTGGTATTTGTGCATTTGTTATTCTTCAGAAATACACATTTTTTAATGCTGCATTAAAAGGAAATGATTTCTTCTACAATCGTTTTAATAATACTCTCGACACAATTGATTCTGTGCAGATTTAATATATTTTCTTTGTGAAACTTACCAGAAAAATATCTGTTGTCGTCAGTGAACGAATAAAGAATAATGAATTAACTCATCTTACATTGCTTATTTATTAGCAATAAAAAATGTTATAAAGGTAATAAGTTTTAAAACATTTCAATATTTTATTTTTAAAACGCCAAAAATTGGTAAAACTATCTGTCACGAACGAAATAATAATTATTGTTAAATGTTGATATGAAGAAAAAAATGAATAAATAATGATTTCTAATGTACTTTCTTTCTTTCTTCTTTTCTGGTAAGGTAGAGTAGAACAGAGCGAGGCAGCCAGGACGCCACATTTTGGAGTGCAGAGAACTGTTCCAAATGATATCAAATTGTGTATGGTGACGTTAGAAGGCTTGATTCTTTGGCTAAAAAATTGCCCCGTGGAATTTTGACGTAGATTGCACATTACAGTTTCTACAACCGTTTTCCAGAGACGCTATGTTTTTGCTCAACTGTAAAAACGTGGGGCGAGGCAGCCAACCATATAATACACAGATTTATAATAATGTATAAGTTCTTCATTAGGTCCAAGATGATATAGAAGATTAAAAAACAAAGTTAAATTCTTCTCTGACATTTAATGGAATTCAAAAGAAAAACCAAAAAAAATTGGAAAAAATAGGAAAAATTAATACGTCATCTTCGCTGCTGCTGTCCGAGGTTTCATAAGGCGTTTATACCTTCTTCGGGCGGCCTTATCGAGGGCCGCTACAAACAATTCACTTTTTAGCCTTTTCAGCATAATCTGCCGTTTTGTGGCTACCTCGCCCAACACGTGCTTTTTTTACGTTACATTCGAAGCCCAGAAAGAGTAAAAAATAAATTCAAGCGGTGAGTATTATTTAAATTTTTTATTTCTTTTGACGAATATTCAAGGCTAGAAGGATCGAGACAAGAAACTTTGTTCTATGACAATTTACTTACTTATTTTCCTTCGAGTCGTATTTTACTCTGCTAGTACAGATGATAGAATCCGATTCTGAAATTTTACGCTAAGTTATAAAACAAGTTACTTTCTTTTTGTAATAGAATGAATTTCAAATGTCGGTTTCCCGCAAATCCCTCAAGTTTCCCTCAAACTTTTTCTCTAGAGCAAATTCCTGTCGTAGTCGTGATTTTTCTGGCTGTATATAGGGATATTGGATTTTAAATTATCAGAACTTCAATTTATTGATATATCTGAATTAGAGTAAATATGATTTTTTAATATCTTTGAAAAAACTATTAAGATACTTACAATGTAATTCAAATGATTGCAAGAGTAGAGGTAATGGAAACTTGGAAGAAACTTTTCTAATTACAAAAGCATCCAACAGTTTCTCAGACGTATGCGAAGTTATTTTACTTCTTGGTATAAAGACGAACTTATGAATAATAAATTCAGTTAAATATGATTCAGCAATAATAAGTCAATGTATCTAATTATTGATTAATAACAATAATTAATATTTTCTGTATTCGTGATTGTGTTCTATCAAGTATATATAAATTTACGTTTTAAATCTTCTCTCGCAACCTTTTCTGGATTAATGGATGCCAAAAACTTGCAGGATTCCTGTATTTTTGAATAAATATATTCAATCTCCTAATCACTTCCACAATCTTAATTAATATATTAATAATTATATTCATTTATATTTTTATTCTAATTGGAAAAATTCAATTCAATTCGAGAAATTATCAATGAACCAAATAATCAGAAAAAGTGTGCTTCGACTTGAAAAATAATGCCAACATAAGAGGGATGAACGCTTTTTTGATGAGAGCGTCGTTGACCGAATTTGTACCACGATCGGAAATTGGAAAAATAAATTTGTCAGGAGTGCTACGGCGAATTCGCACACCCTTCTTGCTCGTAATTCATACGCGTAATTAACAGACATATATCACGAGTTACGCTGGCCCGCACCCCTTTTTACCCCAGCCGCGCTACCCCTTCTCCATTTCCTTCTATTCCATCCTCTTACTTTTCCTCTTTGCGGTATATTCGCTTCATGATAAAATCAAACATGAACTGAATTTAATTGTAAATCAATCGATCTTTTGCTGAATGTAGCAACTGATTCAGTCGGCGACACATACACATTCAGACCAAGTTCCCTTGGTATTGGAAACGTTCCTTTAATCGTGATAACGAAGCTTATAAAACTATTTAAGTACAAGTTCGAAATTTGAACTATATTTAGATAAAGAAGATGGTGCATAATTGTGAGTGATGCAATTACAATCTAGACGAAATTTACAAATTTAATTTACTATAGTACTTTCCACATCAATTATCTCTTAAACTGAACGAGTGAGATCTCGCTGGTTGAAATAGCCAGAAGAGGGTCACTCGTATTAGGACAGTAAAAATTGCACTGAATTTCAGTGAAATACTACTAATTGCCAGTAAATCCTCACAACAAAATTATATCTTTGGAATAGCCCTGGGATGTCTTGGCATGAAGTGGAGTATCCTAAACATTGTCTTAAAAATCTCCCGAGATATCCGTAGCATATAATGTTATACCACTTTATCATGTTATAGAATTGGGTTATCTCGGGTTCATCCTTGGCATATTAAATAAAGGGGTTAGGCCACCCTAGAGGCCGAAAAAATAGGCTTTTTTGGGAATTTTTTTTCAGAAATATTACGGAATAAATCTAGATTACAGAAATGGGACTTTATTAAACATATCATTAACTGCATACAATATTTTTTTGAGGAAATTTATTTCAAAATGGCGGCGGTACAGCGTTTTTGCGAGGTCTTTTTTTTCTATGCTCCACGGCCGGAATAACAGGTCCTCTAATTTAATGAATTATGATTAGGGCCTGAATTTTTTCGATTATATATAGTATAAGCTAGAGAAGTACGTAGGATTTTTTCGCTATATTGATTTTTGACAAAATGGCGCACTTCTAAAGTGGAAAGTGAGAAATTTGCCTAAAAAATCGTCAGATAATTGTTGAAAACAAATGAACTATGCAATATATAAAAAAAATCCTACGTACTTCTATAGACAATGTATTTTCGAAGATATATTCCAAATTTCAAGTCAATCGGTTGAAAATTGTCTGAGTTTTGTTTCCGGCCAACTACAAAAATGTAGTTTTGAGATAAAGTGGAGCTGGTATGATGGCCGTGGAGCTGGTATGCGCGAGTTGACCGAAAATGGAACGTTTTTCGACTAGACCATGAGAGGGTTGGATCATGCCTAACTGTCTGAAACAGCCGTTCCACAATTCTAAACTCGCCAGACTAGTCAGCAAATAAATATTTACAATAACATCTGCTAACATTGTTAGCTAGCGCTAACAAAAGGGACTCGCTGCGGACCAGACAGCCTTGTACTAAAACTCGAAAACGGAGTACTTAAAGATTTTTCTCGGTCATAATCTTTTGGGATATCATTTTTGAGGTCTTAAGGGACCCTTTAAAACAAAGAAAAAAAAATTGATTTTTCGAAAATTCTAGGGTGGCCTAACCCCTTAAGAAATTGATGGGATATCCTCAGAATATTCTGAGATATCCTTGAGATATTCCAGGGATATCGAGATTTCCACCCTATACGATATTATTCACAACATCCCTAGAATATAGAAATATAGAAAAAAATGATCATTTTTCTCTGGTATCAGGACTTGAACAAACACACTAACTACTGTGCTACGGAACCTGATAACTATTTTTTTTCTTTACCGTGTGTTCGACCAAAAACCAGTCACCAGTATCCTTCCAGAAATTTGAGGGATCGTCGACATTAGGGTGGCCCTTATTTTTCACTTTTCGAATTTCTCTCTCTCTCTTTTTGTAAATCTAGTACTTAAATCCAATAATATGTTACAAATAATTCCGTGTTTCAGTATATTGTTCAGAATTCGTCAGAGAATAAGATTCAATCATAAATTTTAGGGTTTAATACTTTTAAGCCATTCTTATGGGTCCCCAAAGAAAACCCCATAAGTGACAAATTTGAATTTTACGTAATATTGCGGTTTATTGACGCTTTTTAAAAGTTTTGTAAAGATGAATAATCATAAATCGGTAATTTAAGAATACTCAGTCATTTCTGAACTAATATTTAATTGTTTAAAACATTATTATTTGTTTAAATATTTGTTTTTTCACTTAACTCGTGAAATTAACGTATTTTCTAAACTGTATGAGTTATATAATCAATGATAACAATAATAGGATTTGTTTATTATATTATATATATATATTTTACTTAATATGTATATATATATGTATATTTTATTTTTAAAAAAGCAGGAGAAACATGTCATCTCACTGAATTTTCGACAAATTTCAATATTTGAAGTACTTATTTATTTATTATGAATAATCTTAGATGTTCGAACAACCTTGAATTGTTCGAACAATTTTTTTGTTCACATGTTTTATTTTTGTTATTTTTCGAAAGATTGAAATATTTGTATGTTCTCTTTTGCTTGCTAAGAATACTCTTAAATGTTTAAACAAATTCAATTTGAAAAAAAATTGAATATCAGTTAAAAAAGTGACTGGGTATTTTCTTTGGGGACCCATAAGAGTGGCTTAAAATTATTCAACCTCAAAATTTATGATTGATTCTTATTCTCTGACGAATTGTGAACAATATACTGTTACGCGTAATTATTTGTGGCATATAATCGCGTTTAAATATTAGATTTATAAAAAGCTGACTTTTTCCCATGTTAAATCCATGGGAAATTTCATGGTCTTTGCGTCACCCCTAAATATTAACCGATTTTGCTCAAATTTTGAGATTTTTTTTCGGGCATTTGAACAAAACTGGGGGGGGGGGGAGGTCAGAGTAGAGAAATTCGAAGAAAAAAATCCACCAAGTAAAAATAAGAACCACTCTAGTCTACATATTGCGTGGCATTCTGAACAGAGCGGCGAGGTCCGCCATAATATCGCGAAGTGTCACATAGGAGGGAGGTCGCAAAGGTTTTGTAACACGTAACACTTCTCTGCTGAAAAAATTAAATTCAAATCCGTGCGAATAAATTAAAAAAATAATATTACCAACACACAATAATTCAGTAGTTGCATTTTCAAACAAATTGTTGAATTTGCATGCCAAAAAGATTAATTTTTAGAAGACATTCGAATTTTCAACCCAAAAAGTTGAATCATCGACAAGAAAAGTACAATTTTAGACAAGGCAGATGAACTTTGAACAAAGAAAGATGACTTTCTTGCCATAAAAGATGAATTTTTAATCCAAAAGGAGAAATTTTCAACAAAATAGTTGAGCTTTCAACCAAAAAAGATGACTTTAACAAAATAGTTGCATTTTCAACAAAATAATTAATGATAATATATAATAGATATTGTTTTTGACATACTTCAGACCAAATAAAAAAGGAGGTTAGTTGTTGAATCCTTTATTCTGCAGCCAACGTTTCGAAAACATAATGTTTTCCTCATCAGGACAAATATTTTTCGAAGTTCATCAACATCTCTACTAAATACAGATTTCTATTCCTCTTCTTCTTTGCTAAATAAATATATGAAATAATTTTAGTTTTAATTAATATCGTTCAAGTAAATTTTTTTGAGGTTAAAAATTGTAATTGAAATATTTACCTTAAAAATCTTTATTTTCACGTTACTCAGACAAACAACATCGCTTAAAACAACATCATTAATCTAACTAACAAAATAATTACAATTTCAACAAAATAGATGACTTTTTTAATAATTGTCTAAATTTTAAACAAAGAAGGTTTAATGTCTACAAAAAGACGAATTTTCAACAAAATGCATGAATTTTTAACAAAATGGTTGAATTTTCAACTAAAAAAAAAGTTCTAATCCAAAATATAAAATAGTTAAAATTTCAGTTAAAAAATTACTTTCCAACAATAAAACGAATTATAAACCATTTAAAATCCACCGAAAAAGACAAATGATTAATAAAATAGTTGTATCCTCAACCACAATTATGAATTTCCAACAAACAATTTTAAAAGATAAATTTGCTATTAAAAATGGTATAGTAGTATATAAAATATTACTTTGTTAGACACAAAAAACACTAATTCTTGAATTTTCTTACAAAAAAATTCACTTTTTAACCCGGAAATATGAATTTTCAACAAAAAAGTACATTCGCAAGCCAATAGTTAAATTTACACTAAGATGATAAAACTTGCAGAAAAAAGGAATTCTCAACAAAACATGTACACTTATGTCAAGCAGTCAAGCGTGATTCCGGCCCTTTATCGGATAGCACAAAATCAGGACCTGAGTGTAATGGCTAATATTTCAACAACGAACGATTTTATTTCGAAATTAACAACAGCTTGATTCTACAAAAAATACGAATTTTCAAAAAACTAGTTGAATAATCATCCAAAATAGATTAATTTTCAACAAAATACATGGATTTTTAACTAGGAAAGATCAAATTTAAATGTTCAATTTTCAACCAAAAATGGAATAGTAATAATTAGTATTAAGTAGTTTTAACTCATTGGTCAATGTTTGATTGACAGTTATATAAAATTACGGTTACACAAAGTTACATTTAAAAATATTAGGGGGATCAGCTTAAGCGTCACACGATATTTTCACCGCAATGTCACAAATTGTCGCAAAAGGAAGGGGTGAGTCTAAAAGCACTTCAAAAACCCAGAATAGTTTTGAACACTACCAAATAGCGCAGAACTACTAATATAGCCGCATACATTCCTATACATTTTAATCCCAGGACGAACTCTCTATAAACGCACTTGTTGAATTTTTTGTTCAAACATCAAATTTACCAACATCCGGTCACTTCAGGGTCATGAGCACAGGCCTGACGAGAGGGGGGGGGGGACGACGGGGACATGGTCCCCGGGCCCGGAGTTTTTGAGGGGGCCCGGATTTTCCGGAATCAGTCTAAATTCTAAATTTTAAAAATTAATTATAGGGTCCAGTGGCGGCGTAGCATGGGTTGGCACCCGGGGCGGCTTCTCCACCGGCTCCTACTTCGATGACCTTTTTTTTTTTTTTTAGAAACCAGTCCTTGTCCCCGGGCCCGGTTTTCCTCTCCACGGGACTGCATGAGTACAACCAAAAAGAATGTTCACTCTTACAGAATTTTTGTTAAAATTATGACAAAAATAAAGTTTCATAAAGTTAAGAAAACGGAGTATCCTGGTCATAAGGTGTGAAATTGTCTAAAATAAAAATAGAATTGTTAATTTTAGTTACGTTTTGTCAATGAGTTAAGTAGTCTGCTGGTTTCGTTTGCGTGTATAATATTACGAGATACTGCATAGATTGATGTTCACAAAAACGCGAATATCTTCTAAACTACGATCGACAAAGGGCGCCTTTTTCCTCGCGGAAAGTCACGTATAACTAACTGGATATAAATAATATTATATATCCAACATATAAATATATGGTTATATAACTAACATATATAGCAGGAATGTTATAAGAAAGGAAACAAAGGATAGTATGGGCACAAAAAAAATATGAGCTCCACCTCATTTTTTTAGTACTTCATTATACTCCACAGGAAAAAAATATTACTAAAGAACTTCAATGGAAAAGCCGTGGAGCTTATGCATTCATTAGAATGGTCGTGAACCGACTTTTTTGCGGGAGATAGCAGCGAATCGGTAGAAAAAATTTCTTTATCCTTATTTTTGTATGCCAAGCTAGAGAGATTTAGAGAGAGTCTTCGCAATAACTGAAGAAAAAACACTTTGAACATTTCAAAAAAATCCTCGTCTCGCGGAAGAAAAGATGAAGCAGCTTTGCAAGGCATTCTACTAACCTTATTTCATATTTTAAAACTCATCAAGGTTTTTTATTGGGTTATAAAGTTTACTTATTTCAGATATCAAGAAAGAACAGAAGGTTGATTAGTAGCATATAAAAAGTAGACATAATTATGATAATTTCTAACAGGAAATCTTTTGGTATACTTTTTAGGAAAACAAAATAAATATGTTTTCGTGCTCATGAATCACTTCACGTTTCATGTCAAGAAAGACTTCTCACGGAACATGTTGCAAGAATTGCACGAGTAGATTTAAGTCAAGGAGAGAGAATAATAGCGTCGTAAATCCGAAAAAAGATGTATAGCCCCTAAAATATAACAAGGACAACAATAATTTTAGTCTTGGTGAAAAATCTCCCGTTTTATCTACCCTCGACTAGAGTGCGTTATGCGAAAATCTTCTTTCCTCTGTTATAGAATCGCTTTTTTTACATTATCATCATAATCAGAACAAATTTGTTTGTACAAATTTGTTGTTCATTATCTTTTGATAAAATTCGTAGTTTTTGTTCTATTCGTGAAAAACACCATTGAAAATGAAAAAAAAATTAAATTTTTGGATAAACGACGCAAGCTATGAAAAAAAATGAATAGACAAATGTTGCTCTCTCAAAAAAGAGTGAAAACTTATCCAAATTTGTCATCAATTATTTTTTGATAGGACTCGTAGTTTTTGTTTCAATCATAAAAAATAACATTAAAAATAAAAGAATTACATTTTTTGAAAAAAGACACAAGGTACGAAACATAATTGACAAACGAAAGTTGTTCGCCAAAAAAGTATCTACAAATGTGTTATTAATGATTTTAAGGTAGGCCGAGTAAATTTTCTTTTAATCGTGAAAAATAAGATTAAAAATGAAAAGTTTAAATTTTTGGAAAATCGACACAAGAGATGACAAAAATTAAAATATTGTTCAACAAAAAAATATCTACAAATTTGTTATAAACTCTTGTTATAAAAATATACAAAAAATAAAAAAATTGACTCTTGGAAAAAGGACACAATCTACAATAACATATTATTCAACAAAATTTTCCGCCTAAATTATATCTACAAATTTTCTTGGAACCACCATACGCTAGGATGCGTATTTTTAGTTGAAATCATACAAAATAACATTAAAAATATACAAATTGAATTTATGGAAAAACGACACAAGTTGCAAAAAACGTTTGAAAACAATTTTTTTTAAAAGGATACGCACTTTTTTGAATTATAAAAACAAGAGAATGAAAATACTTTTGTGTTCATACCAACGCATATTATGAATTGTGATAATATAAATTTATTGTAATGATAAATTATTTAGGGTAGTTGCAAATTAGAATTAGTGCAAAATAAGGAACAAATTTGAATGTAATCATAGAAAATAAAATTTGTACGGCATTTTGTAATATTTGAATAAGCAGCCCCAGACCGAGGTACAAAAATAAATATAATATACATTTGATATAATAGACTTGAACATTGTAGAAAAGTTCGCATTTTCGACAAAATCGAGTGCGAAGCACGAGATAAGTGACGAGAATGTGTTCGTTAAATCAGAAGGAGCTTTAACAAAAGAGAATTCACATTCACCAATTTACAGTTGCCGATGCTTCGACCTTCAATTTTAAAAGGACTGCGTACTTGTACGCTAAAACTTGCGAACGAAGCACGCGATAAGAATACGCCTGCGCAGCGGGCAGATTTTTTTCTTTACGGTTTTCTATAAGTATGCAAAACATTATATCCTACATTTTATTTGCAATGTATTTTCAAGATTTTTTAATTTCATGGTGATTTTTCCTGAAAATATTTTAGAAAGAATTTCAAATTACCGTTTGACAGAAGCTGATTTTCTGAAGTGACAAATGTTTTCAATTGTCTAGAGTAAATTAGGAAGAGGTCCGCGGTTGATTAGTGCAATCCATGTCTGAGACGTTCCTTCTGAAGGAAATTATTAAAACCGTCATCCCCCGAGAATCAGCCGAGACAGGAAACGAAGAAGACTTGAAAGGGGAGTAAAAAAGGAAGAAGAAAAACGACCCTTGCACTACGTCACGTCATCGGGCGGAATTGGCAATATTGCGGCGTCGTTCGTTCCCCGACCTTCCGGTTCTCCTTCTGTGCAAGAGTAGTCAAAAGAAGGTAAAAGGTATTGAGAAGTTGCAAAAGGTTACTCTGAAAATGAGAAATAAAAATATAAAAAGAAGGAAGCTATAAAACATTGAAGAATGATAAGAAGGTGTGCAATAAAATTACGACAATCTGGGAGGATTCTAGAATCTTTTAAATTGAATTAGGGTGTTAAATTTGGTACTTGAAAATCAATAATATCAAAGTACGTTGAATTACTTATGTCCGCCCGTTTACATTGAAGTTTTTGCGCGTACGTTGTACAATTACCTAATATAAAATCGAAAGCCTTAATAGATGAACAATTTTAAATTGAAAACTTTCCCAAAACGAATAGTTTAAAATTTAGGTCTGCAAAATGAAATAATTTCGGTTCTCAGCATTTCAAATTTATAATTATTGAACATGATAACTTCAAAATTTTTAATTTTTAATTTTAATGCGTTCAAAATGGCCAGGAGTTTTTAACTTGAAGTGCGTAAAATTCTACTACAGCAACTTTAAAGCTTTCAATATTATGCAAATTACATTTCAAGGCTATGAACCTCAAATGATAAAAGCCTGCTAAGCTGATAATTTTCAAAACTAGCTGTGAATTCGATCTCGAGTATTTCCACTTTGTTTGTATTTATAATTATATGGTGCTCATTTCACGAGCACTTTGCTTCCCGTTAGCAAATGTATTTGCTTCCTCATAGAGGAAGCATTAGTTATTTTTTCAATAATAGACAAACCAAAGTCTTCATTTTGCTCAATTTAAAAATAGAAATTTACCAAAAATGAAAAATTACAAAATAATACAAAAAATGTTTTAAATACAAAGACAAATCAGACAAATTAAATCTTGCGTTCAAAATAATAATTTTTTGAACTGGAAAAGGGAAAGGAAAAGTTCTGTCGCACCCTATCCCTTTCCCAGCTTTATGATTTCTTCACAAAAATTGACATAATATTACTCTATTTGAAAATTTATGATCAAAAAGTCTTTTCTATTCATGCATCAACTTTAAATTATGTCGATGAAAAAAGTGTTTCTGTTTGAAACTGATGATTCAGATATTATAAATGATCAGAATTTCCCTAATCTTCAATAAAGTGTATTATTATTATTATTATTATTATTATAGATCAATCGATTTGCCTTGAATCAAGAGATTTTTTCCGTTCTTGCATCAATTTTGAATTATGTTACTGAAAAAAGTTTTACTATGAAAAACCGTGTTTTCAAATATTATGCAATTTCACAATTTCCATACTCTTCAATAAAATGTATTAATATTATAGATCAATCGATTCGTCTCGAATCAACACATTTTTTCTGTTCTTGCATAAACTTTGAATTATGTTAACGAAAAAAGTTTTACTATTAAAAAAACGATTTTAAAAATATATAAATTACCAGGGACCCGACCGAAACTTTCGTTCCATTTCGTTATTGATAGAAAAAAATGATTTTTTACTAAACTTTGATCTGCTACCTCTAGATTTGGACGAAATTATATAATATCTGGAATTACATTGATGATTAGATTTAAATGATTTGTCTTAATTGGCAGTAACGAAATGGAACGAAAGTTTCGTTCGGGTCCCTGTAAATTACCATAACTTCCCTGCTCTTTGATAAAATGCGTCATTATTGTAGGTCAATCGATTCGTTTCGAACCAAGGAATCTTTTACATTGTTGCATCAACTTTGAATTGTGCTAATGAAAAAAGTTTTACTATAAAAAACCGTATTTTCAAATATTATGCATTACCATAGCTTCCTTACTCTTCAATAACATTTATTAATATTATAGGTCAATCGATTTGACTCGAATCAACACACCTTTTCTGTTTTTGCATCAACTTTAAATTATGTTAATGAAAAAAGTTTTACCATGAAAAACCGATTTTCAAAATATGTAAATTACCATAACTTCCCTACTCTCTGATAGAATGCATTATTATTATAGGTCAATCGATTCGTTTCGAACCAAGGAATCTTTAATATTGTTGCATCAACTCTGAATTATGCTAGTGAAAAAAGTTTTACTATAAAAAACCGATTTTCAAAATATATAAATTACCATAACTTCCCTACTCTTCAATAAAATGTATCAATATTATAGGTCAATCGATTCGTCCCGAACCAAGGAATCTTTTATATTCTTGCATCAACTTTGAATTATGCGAATGAAAAAAGTTTTACTATAAAAAACCGATTTTTAAAATATTATTGAGTGCTAGAAAAAAATGCAATAAATATTTTTAGAAATCCTCCGGTCAGTTTCAAGATATTAGTGAGGAAAATAAGCTCTCCAAATTTCATCAATTTATCTGCAACCGTTTTCTAGTTATCGTGTTCACAAAAAAGCGTGACATCCACACATCCATACATTCACACATCCACACACACACACACACATCCGGACAATTGCTTAGAACAATGTATTAGACATTTTTAAATTAGGGAGGGTTCAATTTAATGAATTTAGAAATTTTGAAAAATGTTACCATTACAAAGCTTCTTCTATGAGGAAGCAAAAGCAATAGAAACTGTACATGTGTTATTGAATTTGTAGACTTTG
The DNA here is from genome assembly GCA_932178445.1 of Andricus quercusramuli. Classification (NCBI taxonomy): domain Eukaryota; kingdom Metazoa; phylum Arthropoda; class Insecta; order Hymenoptera; family Cynipidae; genus Andricus; species Andricus quercusramuli. The sequence continues at coordinate 346,598 of CAKNXH010064239.1, read as the reverse complement.
ACTTATTAAGCAATTAAAAAATGTATTAATGAACATTTGTGAGATATTTGTGGTAACCATATGTGACTGAATATTTGTGAAATTCTTTTCTCTTGATTAGGAAGATAAATTTTCCAGAATGTCCACTAAAATTTGCGGGACAAATTCACGTTTTCACAAATTTCAGGTGAGTTACAGTTAAACCGCATAATATGTGGGTAGGGTGGCCGGGCCAGCATGGACCGGTTAACATTCATTGCTCTAGATAAAGTTAACAAAACATGGACTTCATGTGTTTTTTGTATTTCGTGTTCCCAATTATTATATGATACAATTCCATATGTATTAATTATTTCAATAAAACAATGATTTCATAACTTCATCATTTTCAACAAGTTGCATTTGGGCGACGCTGAGATTGAAAAACTTGGTAGTTTGGTTCGTGGAAAGTGGAAACGTTATACATTGGAAACATGATCTTTGAAAGTATATAGTAAGAAAAAAAGGTTTTTAATGGAAGATAGTAATAACTGGAATAAAACCTCTCATACGTTGAGATTCTGGTATACGGAACAAATATATTGAGGCGAATGAACAAATCCAGAATAATATATTAAATTCAAAGAATGTGTTCGTCTAGATCCTTAAATTAGGTAAAACGTTTAGTTACTTTAAAGAAAACGTTTAGTTACTTTACGTAAACTTTTCTCGTAAATCAATAATTTTGACCAAGTTAGAAATTTCAAGAATTGATTATTTTCAGCAGATTGCGTATAATTTTATTGTCTTGAAGTAAAAACAATATTCAGTTGAAATAGTAATAGATACATAAACTTAGAGTAGTCACTTTTTCGACTTGTTTTGAGAAAATCATTGTCCCTGCATTCTGTATAAATAATGAATATTTTGCACCTATTATGGAGTTCCTACATTGCAGTACCATAATTTACCGAAGTTTGAAGAAAATAGAAAAACATTTGTATTGGACCGTTCGCTCATATGGAATTGAATGTGCGGTAGTCAAAGTACCAAACCACCAAGTTCCAAACCGTAGAACTAAGTTTTACCTACTGATCCAATGCATCCTTTAGCGGTTTCGGAAGTATTGAAGCACAAGTACCGTAGTTTGCAGCTTTGGAATAGGATTGTTATGTACATGAAAGAGCTGCATGGAAAAGTGAAATCCTTTTTCTCATATTTAAATCATCGTCTGGGCCATAAGTTCCTATCCTATATAACCTTGATTTAATTAAATATATAAAAAAGAATGAAATAAATGTAAATGTAAAAAGTAATAAGGGGTGAAAATCCATTCATCGGGAATAAATTGTGCATTTTCAAAAGTAATATATAGAGTATATTGTATGCTGGAGCAGAAACGAATGGGGTTTATTGCATTTGTACCTTTTCGGCGAGATGCGAATATTCTTTTCCTCGCTTCAACACTGTTCAGGGAAATCAGTATTGTTCCGCCCTAATTACCTATCTGAAATAACGAAATGTTCAAATATGAATTTTTTTCTTTTTTCAGGGACGATTGGCTTGAAGGACTTAAAAATCACAGTACCTTCGATGGTTCGATCAGGAGACTCCATTTTTCTGACCTGCAATTTCGACCTAGAAGGAAAAATATTATATACAGTCAAGTGGTATCTTGATGAGGCGGAATTTTATCGTTTCACACCAAAAAGGGAACCTCCTGGTCTCGTTCTTCCTGTGAGGAATTTAAAAATAAATGTAAGTTATCCTACGCCCTTCATTTTTGAGATTCAACCAAGGCAAAAGTTTCTTCGTTTACCACTCCTATCGTGAACTAATAAGGGCATTCGAAAGAAATTTCAAAAACTGTAAAAAAAAAGTGCAGGAAAAAATAAGGGCTAAAAGTATGATGATGGCGACGGGTTTTACGCGTTTCCTTTCGGGCCCCGAAAGACGTCTTTGTTCCAGTGACAGTGGGAGACCGATGAACGGAAGATCGATACGCTTGATTTATGATTCCTGCTACAGCCGTAGCTCGACCTTTTAGAATCCAGTTTAAGCCTTTGAACCTAGGTCAACCACGTTCCTCGTTTCATGGATGCAATCACGCTCGAAAGCCCAATTGACTTTTACGAACCTTGACTTACATGTCTGTATGGGAAACACATTAGTCGACTTTTCTTATTGTCTAAGAAAAGGCAGGAACGAACAAATGCGATATTTTTTATCTCAATTATATGAACAATAACTCTCAACTTTAAGTATTTCCACTTTTTAATGGTTAATACAGGGTGGCTAAAAACTGGGAAAACAGGCAATTAGCCAAGAATTTTAAGCACTGGGAAAAAGCCAGGAAATAACCGCGGATTTTTTTGAAAATGGGAATTTTTCGGATTTGTTTTTACTTTTGCAATAAATGTCTCGTGCTTCAAAAATAACTTTATTTGCAATTGCACTCAGTGTTACGAACCATCTACACTAAAATTTGAAAGATGATTTTATATTTAGGATTTTAAAGATAATGTTTCTTTTAAAAATGAAACTTCCTTTTATACTATATATGTATTTAAGAATTACAAGCTAGCGCTGATGGATCGTTTAAATACTGAAGTTCTCACTATATTTGAGAAAGTAAGCCTTCTTCTTAGATTTTTGACATACGCAGTAAAAACTGGAGAATCCTCTCATAAATAAATTGAAAATCCGCTTTTCGAGAGAAGCCGATTTGAAGTTGAAAAGTTCTATAAACTCACATGTAATATATGTTGTCTTTAAGTATAAAATTTAACGAATTCCGGTCATCTTAAAGACAAGACGCGAATATCCCCTAAATTGCCATCGGCGAAATGGGCCGATTTCTTTTCTTGTGGAACGTCACAATTTATATTCTGAAATAACATCAGTTGCTTTCTTGCGCAGAATTTTCACTGCGGTTCATTAAATCACAGACTTCATACTCTTTGACCTATTCCCCTCTTTTCCCTTTTTTAGAGAAATCCTCTCTTTCTTCCTGTTTTCAAGAAAATTTCCTTTTGAAGAATCGTCTTTTTGGGTAGAAAATTGGTCCCTTTGGATTGAAAATTCATCTCTTGGTAGAAGTCGCCTTTTTTTGTTAAAAGTAACTTATTTTTCTTTAGGAAGTTTACAATTAAATTTTTCTTCATAATTTATCTCTTTTAGTTGAAAATTCTACTGTTCCGTTGAGCATTAAATTATTTTTTGGAAATCTAACTATTTTGTTAAAAAATTATTTCTTTTGGTTGAAAATTCATCTTCTTTGGTTAAAACTTAATTATTTTTATTTGAAAAGTATGCTATTATATCTTTGGTCCAAAATTTACCTCTTTTGGTTAAAAATTCTATTGTTTGGTTGAAAATTCAATTATTTTGTTGAAAATTCAAAATATTTCGACTTGAAATCCTGCACGCCTCCTCAGAACTAAGTTTCACTTAAATGTGCAGGCTAAAGTTTGTACCTCAGAAATTATGTTTTAGGGATGCCTCCTTAGTGTTTTTACATAATATGAGAAAAATCGTTAGGCCTTCTTTTAAAATAACTCGATATTTATTGTTTTTCGATCAATTTATGTGATTTTTTTCGACAGGAACAAGTAATAAGTATCGTTTTCTGTACTAAAAACCTTCAATTTTGCGCTCAAAATAAGTTCCTGTGTGATTAATATTGATAGACTTACCGATCCCTTTTAGATTTTGAAAAATAGGTGGAAGACATCAGTTTTCTTCAAGATTCCGCAATTCTGGTCCATTTCTCGTGAAATTTCTAAAAACCAAAAAGAAAATTCAAAAATTTCCGAAGAATTAAAAAAGAAAGAATGTTCTAGCATGAATAGTTCAGAAGTTATGACCTCTTAAACTGATTTTTTATAGAAAAAAAACTTCAAATATTTTTTTTTTTTTCACAATATCTCATCTCCTGTACATCCCACATGGAAGTTGTATGAAAATAAATTAAAGAAGATTAAATTATCTTTAAAACTAAAAAAAAAAATTGAATCTAGGTTTTATAGAACAGAAGTTATAGTCTCTCATTTGCATTGTGAGTTACTAAATTTCTCGGCATTTTAAACAGTAAATGAGTTTTCGCATGGCATAATTGAATAAGAAATGTATTGGGTTATTGCGTTGATACAAAAGAGTTACCATAATTCGATTTTTCAATTTGTAAAAAGAATTCCACAAAAAGTTTAAGAGGTCATAGCTTCTGAACTATTCATGCTAGAACATTATTTTCTTTTTAAATTCTTCGGAAATTTTTGGACTTTATTTTCGGTTATTATAATTTTTACGACAAATGGATCAGAATTGTAGAATCTTGAAAAAATTGATGTCTTCCACATATTTTTCAAAATCAAAGAGGGATCGGAAAATCCATCAATATATTAATCACACAGGAACTTATTTCGGGCGCAAAATTGAAGGTTTTTAGTACAGAAAACGTTACTTATTGCTTGTTCCTTTCGAAAAAATCACATAAATTGATCAAAAAACAACAAATATCGAGTTATTTTAAAAGGGGACCTAACGATTTTTTTCATATTCTGTAAAAATACTCAGGAGGCATCCCCAAAACATAATTTCTAAGGTACTAAATTTAGCCTGCTCTTTTAAGTGAAACTTGGTTCTGAGGAGGCGTGCCTGGGATTATGGTGCCTACAATAATGTTATTTAAAATACATTTTTCCACTATTAATCTTCTATTTTATTCAAAAGTTACACTACATATTTTCCCTGTTTGGAGATCATTTTGAGCTATGAATGTCTGAAATCACTTTCAAAATAATCTGCATTATCGAACTGTCTACTATTAAGGAATTTTTCGTAAGACTACCATTTTCAGCTCGTACGACTAGTATTACAGATAATTCCGTAATACTAGCCGTAGCGCTACCTACCTCACCGCTTATCTTACGGAAAATTCCATAATACTGGAGACTATCTGGCATATATTTCACCTCGGAGTTCTGAAATGTTGATTTATTTTCATAATTCATTCTATTATAAAGCAATTAGTAGTGGATAATTAATTATTTTTATAAACGCTGAAAAATCAACCGTGACATATCAGTTTTGCATCAATTATGATTTCGAATAATGTAAATATCCTGGTCCTCAATTATCTGTATATCGAAAATGTATATTAATTAAAATTGTCACATCATATTGAAACTTTTATTATAATCGAATGAAGCTTAATTACAACCTGTATATTTAAATTTTATTCGGAAGTCCTTGTATCTCATTATTAAAAGTACCAGCTGCAAAGTATTTGCAGAAATCATTATTTTAAAGCCCTATTCGATCCGCATTTCCAATTAATTTAACAGCATTATTCACTAAAAAATACGAATTGAAGGATTAAAATGCCGGTTATTAATTTAAATACAATTTTCATTGCAATGAACACGAATATATCGTTACAACAGCTGCTTCTACATAAGATCTCTTCTAAGAGAACTTAGATGGAAGAAAATGTACACAAATTCCATCTTGCAAATATAAAATAATGATACGAGTAGATACGAGTCGGAAGCTGAAGAATGAGAGAAATTTTTCACGAGTAGCTTTCTTTGAATATCCTTATTTTCTGAATATCATCCACAATCTTAATACCTCGAGTGGGAAACAAAGTCCATGAGATCGTGCAACATCGAACCACATTCAGCGAGGGAACATCGCATCCAGTGAGCTTGTCCGGGAAACGATAGGTAGCACGATGCATATAAATGTCCGTTGAGAGATTTAATCGCTACGAGTATTTAGAGCGAGTTGGAAATGACGTTGGGGAGAGCGTGAGCGTGCCGGTGAAAGTTACTCGATAGAATGGTAAACGAAGCTCGTCAGAGTGAAAAGTATGACCGAGAGGAATGATTCATTACATATTTCACATTCACAGCTTGCCGTATCGAACATGAACAAGGTGGTGCTACTCAACGTAACACGAAACCAGGCTGGAATGTACAAATGTGAAGCTTCAGAAGAGCTTCCGCTACTGGAAACTAGAGCACAACAAGCTTCGATGATGGTGGTTGGTATGTAATTAATTTAATTATGTACATTCCTATGTACATTCGGAATTTTCAGTTTTACAAGCATGCTTTTTTTACCTTATTGATCTGTACTGCTGACCCGTAAATGGGCTGGCTATACTCTGATTTATACTACGGGTTATCTGACTATGTGCTGACCTATACTACTTGATTCCTTCACTGCTCTATAAAAGGCTAACTATACAATAACGAGTAGCATTTTTTATTGCTGTTAATAGTGTTATGAACAAATTTCTCTCGCTAAATATTTCGTCTTTCTTGTGAAATTTACTGACAGTTATAACTTTTTGCTAATACAATGCATGAGACAAGTCGTTCAAATTTAATGCGAATCAAGTGGATAATCGTTGCCAAACCCTACGGAACCATTTTGCTCTGCTTATTTGTTTATAATAATTGCAATAAATGTTTAGATTTCTCAAACTGTACTAAAATATATTCTTAGGCAATTTCTTCACTCATATAAGACATTTTGGATTTAACATAAATTTTTTACAAAAAACGGTGCTCTTCTTGAGTAAGAAAAAACTTTCTATTATTTATTTTGAAAATAACAATTTATTTTTTTAAACGAAAATGTAAGTTTAGGGTTGCTATTTGAACTCAAAAAAAAATTGCAGGCTATTTCCCGGTCTGCCCGGTCAAAAATAATATTTTTCCTGGTTGACTTTTGAGCGTTTTTATTAATAATTATCCAATACTTATTGCTTTATTATACAGGGTGTCCCAGACTCAAGTGTCCGGACTTATATAGCCATAT
>CAKNXH010064239.1:297905-329812 GCA_932178445.1 Andricus quercusramuli | reverse complement strand
ATTTGAAAAGTGATATTTTATTCGTATTCTATGGCTAATTGTGAAGAGAAATGTTGAGTTTCAACTCGATTGAGATAATATTGAGGATTCTGAATAAGATTTACAAAAACGTCTTTTTTTCTTATGGGAAATACATGTTAAACTTCATGGGGCTTGCGCCACCCCTAAATATCATTTTTTTTCAAAACAAAAAAAACGCATTTATTTTTGTGCGGATTCGAACAAATTTGGGGGGTGTCCCGATAAAAATTCGAAAAAAAATTTTTCCAATGCATTTTTGGACCACCCTAATGCGTAGTTATCGTTTCAATCGTGAAAAATAACATTCAAAATTAAAAAATAAATTAATTTTTGGAAAACTAGTGGCTGTATTGTCGACGAGTTTGTCATTTACTTCACTATCATCAATGTAGCTCTGTGTCATGTCAGCCCCACATACTGGGCGTCGACTTAGCCCTACGCGTCAGTTTTATATATTGATATCCGAAAAACATTGAAAATCATGTAAAAATTAAAATTTAACAACGGATTCATGTTTAGCATCTTTTTTTACGTAAGATGAATATACCTAGATTATAGTTGACGATGATACGCAATCGAAGATGCAAATATTATATCTACTTTAGTTTATGTTAGTACAATTACAAGGTTGGAAAATTTATAAATGAAATGATTTACTACTTTAAGCTAGGTGATAAATATCTATATCCCTTGCTCTCATTTTCATTTTTTTGTGACCCACCTCAATGTGCACTAGGACACATGGAAAAACAAAAAAATTATTATTTTCTTTCAAAGTAGAGATAAGAAGTTGATAGTAGGTGCCAAAATTACTCCCTCCAAAGAAAAAAGAAAAGAACATTTTTTTTCAGTGTACACAACGAAGTTAAAAGTCTCAGCATTTTGAGGCCGAATTTTTTTTCATCAGGATACATGGTATGAGTAATATACTGCATCGATGTAGGTACCTGTGCAGTGTAAACCTAATAAAAATTATCTGACATTGTCGTATTAATGTTAAAGTAACGAGTATTGGTAAAAAGTACGAAAAGTAGCATATTTCTTCTTTGTTATAGTCAGAGTAAATTTTTCTTACTTGCAATTGAAATACTGAGAAATAAGCAAATTTTTCGTATGTTGAAATGTATCACCGTTGCGCCAACCGAAGAAATTTTGTCCTTTTTTTCCTTTGGAGAGATTAATTTCTGCACCTGCTAGCAACTGTGTATCCTTATTACAAAGGTAGAGAAAAATATTTTCATTTTTCGATAAGCTCAAATGTGCACTATCCTAAGCCGAAGATCGATCGTCTCGAGAAAATGTTGATATTTATGTGTTTACCTTCTCCAACGTGACTATCAGTATTCTATAGGTGCTTGATCTCTCGAGTCAATCGCATTTATTTACACGTTTCTTCAAAACGAGCTCACGTTCTCAGGGTTTCAGGCACATACGAATTTTATGTCGCAAAAGTGAAATCGTGCGAGCGATTTCCCATTTGTCATATAAAACTCAGGCACCAAGTGCTATAAGTTCAGTCTATGGTCCAAATCTTTATTCGATTCGAAGAGGTCAAACAAATACCTACCTCGAATTGAATTTATTTTTCTTTATTTTTTGATTTATCATCTTTTTCCCAAATGGAATATTCGAACCTTTATTTGAATAATCTCAATAAAACAAAGAATTCAAGATATCGAAGGATTTGTTTCGTTACATATATCGCAATTTAAATTTGGAATCTCGATCAGCTTTGGAAGTTCAAAAATTAAAAATAACGTAAAAAATAAGAAAAATAAGAGAGAAGGTGTCAGTAAGGAAATATTTACTTCCTCTGCGTATCCACAAACTGTCCCCTTCCGCCCGTAGCAGACAACCGATCTGAAAGTTTCCGTACCGATTATTCCCGAAAGTTCTTGCTGACCGGGTATTTATGTTATGACCTTTACGTTTGCATTCGATATCACATAAGTTCACGACTATAAATTTTTGTGCTCAGAACTCAGGATTTAGACTCTTTTTTTCTTTCAAATATCTCGAACTAGGTTCTTGAGATAGTCTTTCAAATTGCAACTACATTTAAACTCTTATTCTACGTAAATTTTAGTCACACTGAAATATCAGTATTATTCTAGTCATAATTTTGTTCACATTTAGTGAATGGTCATAAAAAGAGACATCAAATTCAGAAGCAGTCAGAGAAGCAAATTTAAAATCTTCTCATGAGAAAATCGATGGAGGAGGGTCAGTGCGAGGGAATTGGCAAGTGCTTCGCTGCCAGAGAAAAGGCTCAAGTCAGCAGACTTCTCTGGCTTGATTTGCATTCGATATAAGCGAAAAATACCGCTCACGAGTAGAATAACAGGATATCGATATTATTCATCCGTTTAAAAGTAAAATATAGAGTCCAAATCGAAGTTTTGTTTCACAATTTTTCTATCTTTTTTTATAATTTACTCCACAAGAAAATAATATTCCCTATCCTATTCATTCTAATCATTTTGTATAACTGTTAATAAATGATATAAATTCATATGTAGGGGAAAGTTGAACCTAAAACGAGTCCCCTCTTAAGACGGGCCACCCTTAATATTTTCGTACGAAAACCTTATAGTCATCACTTACGCATGCGAATACGTGATCAGCAGAATTCTAGTTATTTTGAAAGTGTTTTTTTCTGCACTCGAAGTAAATGAACAAAAACAGAAAGAAAACATTATTCTTGTATGTTATAGAGAACGAACCTGTTTTAGAAGTTGTGATTTAATAACTTTTAATGATTTGAAGGTGTAAGTTATTTTTTCGTTTTATAGATAATTTTGTGAACTTTGTAATTGGTACTTACGTTTCATTAAATTTGATGTTGTTTATTATAAATATTTAAAAAATTGTGATCATGTGCAATTCCTAAGACGAGCCCCGGTTAGGCTAGAAAAATGTAGGTAAGAGCGAAATCTGCTTTACTTTTGTTTCTCCGGTGGTAATGACCTAACCCCTTTATTGCTTTTACATCATGAATAAGAAATTTTTAAAAATATTTTGGTTTTTTCGATTTATATCAGTAAATTCTTGATCTGAGATGAATAATATTTGAAATTTTATAACTTCTTATAAATGTTCAGTCTTTGAACTTTTTTATACTTATTTCCTGTTAGACCTTATCTAACGCTTATTTTACGTTTCATAATGTATTTTGCGTAACTAATATGTCATAAATGTTAAGAATATGTTTAAACAATATGCTACGAATGAAATTTATCAATATCTAGTGTTTAATTACATAGCTTTTTTTATTTTAAAAAGGGACCCGTCTTAGGATACCGGGTTGCCTAAGACGGGACAAAGACATATTTTTTCAACATTGAAGTTCATTGCCTTTTAACTATTTTTTGAACTTTTAGGTCTATGAACTTTGTAAAGCAAACATCAAACTATGATGCCAATAATCGCTTTTGCTTCTGAAGTTCCTTTAGATCGAAAATTTTCGGAAAATATGGAAGGGGGCTCGTCTTAGGCAACTTTCCCCTATACGAGTGAATTCTTGAATCCTAAGGACTACACTAAAGCTAGCTACAAATATTAAATGACGTAACGAATTTTCGTGCTTATTTTTGTATTCAAATCCTTTTGAATTCCATGAATGCCCATGAATTTCCTTCTAATTCCTTTCAGAATTATTGAATCATTAAATTTAAGAACCTTTACGAAATTGTGAAATTCTTCTCAAAACTGGATCTGTCTTTAAAGTAGTTTAATCCATGCATAGTCAGCCACGCTCAATCTTTTTATATACAGATCTAGATAAATAGATAGATTTTAAATCAATCTAGGACTCGCGTGCTGCTTATTCAAACAATATACTCGGTCCATAGCATTGCTTCATCACGGGGTTGCTGGTGAATCTCTTCAGCGCGGTTTACACATAGAAACTCAACAGACTAATAAGCCCATATGAAGATCCATACTTTTTACCCCAACCACATTCACTAACAAGGAAGGTATCCCAGGTGTCCGTCGCCCATTTGTTTCTCCCTGATATATATTGTAGTACTCGAAAAACTAAGCGACACGTATTTTTTTTTTCGGCAGAAAAACACTTTAAGGGGGTGAAACAGCCCCTCAAAGATAGGGGTCGCAAGTGTCGATTGTATAGTTATGTGTATAAAAACAAAATTGATTTCGACCAAATCTAATGGAAAAGTTTCCTCGTGATGAAAGATGAATAACGTAATTTTCTCAACAAAAAAAAATTAAGGGGGTGAACCACCCTTACATATTTTTAAGGTTGTGCTGAAAATTGCTAAATTCACAGGAAAAAATTTGAAAAAAATATATTTTGCACTTGAGACAAAAATAAAGTTGACGTGTTTCACCAAAAAAAATTTGTAAACAAATTAATTGGGGTAGATACCCCTAAACACTTTTTATTTTGTGTCTATGATAATATATACTTTCCATACACAAAAAATTAGGGAAATTATTTGTATAACGAAGCAAGTGAAATAGAGTCCATCCAACATGAATAAAAAAATTACGCGGGGGTAAACCACCCCTACATATTTTTAAATGTGCTGAAAATTGCTAAATTTATTGAAGAAAAATTTTTGAAATACATATTTTGCACTTGGGACAAAAATAAAGTTGACGTGTTTCGCCAAAGAAATTTAAAACAAAATGAACAAGGGTAGCTACCACTATACACTTTTTGTTATGTGTCCATCATAATATATACTTTCCATGGACACAACAAATTAGAAAATTAGTTTTATAACGAAGGAAGTGAAATAGAATCCATCCAACACGAATAAAAAAATTACGCGTGGGTAAACTACCCCTACATATTTTTAAATGTGCTGAAAATTGCTAAATTTATTGAAGAAAAGTTTTTGAAATATATATATTTTGCACTTGGGACAAAAATAAAGTTGACATGTTTCGCCAAAAAAAAATTGTTAAGAAATGAACAAGGGTAGCTACCCCTATACACTGTTTGTTTTGTTTCTATCATAATATATACTTTCCATACACACAAAAATTGGGAAATTAGTTTTATAACGAAGGAAGTGAAATAGAGTCCATCTAACAATATTTTTAAATGGGCTGAAAATTGCTAAATTCAGGGGAGAAAATTTTTTGAAATATATAATTTGCACTTGGGACAAAAATAAAGTTGACGTGTTTCACCAGGAAAATTTTAAAAAAATTAATGGGGCTAGCTACCCCTAAACACTTTTTAGTTGGTTTCTATGATAATATATACTTTTCATACACGAAGACAATTGGGAAAATAGTTTTATAACGAAGAAAGTAAAATAGAGTCCATCCCAAATGAATGAGAAAATTGGGCACCAATTGTCTAGAAAATTGCAAAATAAGTATAAAATCAAGCAAAAAAATCCGGAGAAAATACAAAGAAGGTACAATAATAGAATAGCTGATAACGAATGTTGAATCTTTTCTGTTGTTCCTGTTGCAATAATTTTAAAATTTACACTTTTATCAAATTATTTGTTGTCAGCGATTCTATTATTGTACAATGCACATCCTGTGATAAATTTTATCTTGCGAAAAAAGCAAGATGATTTAAACCAGGATAGAAACTGGTCCGTGCAAAGATTAAACTAGAAAATAACAGCAATGACGTAAATAATGTATGAAAACTTGCAAAATAAAACCCCCAGAATCCGAAAGAGGATTCCGTCTAGTTTTCAACGCCGTTACTCTGCCCTAATTCGCTTATAATTAGTTCAGTCCAGTCTAGTTTACAACACTGTTGATTTGCCCGAGTTCTATCAAACCGTTCACTTCAAGATGCACGTGCTGCACTCTTTTCAAATTTAAACCGATTTCTTCATTCAAAAAATCCTGCGTGTGTAAAGTTACTTCGAAAATTCTGTGAAGTTCCGGAACGGAGACTCACATTGTGTGCAACACGTATTTTCTTCTGATTTTTTTGCTTTATTTTAGACTTATTTTGCAATTTTCTACATAATTAGGGGATGGTTCACCCCCGCGTAATTTTTTTTTCATATTGGATGGACTTTATTTTACTTCCTTCGTTATAAAAATAATTTCCCTAATTTTTTTGTGTATGGAAAGTATATATTATCATAGACACAAAATAAAAAGTGTTTAAGGGTAGCTACCCCCATTAATTTTTTCACAAATTTTTTTTGGCGAAACACGTCAGCTTTATTTTTGTCTCAAGTGCAAAATATATATTTTAAAAAATTTTCCTATGAATTTAGCAATTTTCAGCACATTTTTAAAAATATGTAGGGGTGGTTTACCCCCGCGTAATTTTTTTATTCATGTTGGATGGACTCTATTCCACTTCCTTCGTTATAAAAATAATTTCCCTAACTTTTTTGTGTATGGAAAGTATATATTATCATAGACACCAAATAAAAAGAGTTTAGGGGTAGCTACCCCAATTAATTTTTTTACACCTTTTTTTTGGCGAAACACGTCAACTTTATTTTTGTCTCAAGTGCAAAATATATTTTTTTCAAATTTTTTCCTGTGAATTTAGTAATTTTCAGCACAACTTTAAAAATATGTTGGGGTGGTTCACCCCCTTGATTTTTTTTTCTTGTTGAGAAAATTACGTTATTCATCTTTCATCACGAGGAAACTTTTCCAGTAAGTTTGGTCGAAATCAATTTTGTTTTTATACACAAAACTATACAATCTATACTTGCGACCCCTATCTTTGAGGGGCTGTTCACCCCCTTAAAGTGTTTTTCCGACGATAAAAAAAAATACGTGTCACTTAGTTTTTCGAGTACTACAATATATATCAGGGAGAATCAAATCGGCGACGGACATCTGGGATACCTTCCTTGTAATTAAAGCTCTCCATTATGGCTCATAAATATCCAAATTCTTTCATTTCAGGAGTCTATCACCCTGCTGACTCTTCTCGTCACACATTTTTTATAAACAATTTCCCTCCACAAATCCCTATCATGGCATACACTGTTTGTTTCCTTCACATCCATACATATTTTCATGAAAGATCTTGTACTTCTATGGCTTTTTGTACTTCTATCATTTGATTAAATTGATCCAGATTCACTGTGGAAGGTTGTTGACAGTTACAAAAAAACATTGAATTTGTTTTAGTGAGATCTTTGAAGAAAATAACACGACTGTCAGTCGTTAGGACCATGAAGTTGGGCTCATACATTTTTTTGATTCTTGAAATTGGACAATTTTTATATATTAAATGGAAGCTTGAATTGAGCTGGAGCACTTTTCATACCTCAGGATTTACTGTTCTTAGAGTCTCATTTACACATTCGTACCAATATTTCGTTGTTTCGTTAAACATCCTTGATTCCTTCTATCAACGTGACCAAAACATATCAACAAATTTCTTTCACTCTTGTCAATCAGTGTTTCTTCTAGACCATATTCCTAATAATTAATTTCTAGCTTCTTCAAAAATTGCTGGTATACGTTTTTTTATTGTTGCTGATGCATAATAAAAACGTGCAACCGATAATACCATTCTAAATTGGTTACGCTTGGTCGGCGAGAATGCAATTCGTGAGCTAGGAAATCAAAACGCAAAATGTATTCAGCTGGTCAGATTGCCAAAGCATCCGGTATAGTGTATGTAACGTATTTATATATATATATATATATATATATATATATATATATATATATATATACTGTATATGTATAGGATTTGTACCACAGTCCGTCTCGCTAGGGTCTAGTGAAATGGAACGTCATTAAATCATTCCAAAATCGGATCAAACATTAAATCTTCGATAAAGTTAGTTGACTTCGAATCGATATTATCAACCATTTCGACCGTCCCTTGCTGAATTTATTATTTCAATTACATTTCAAAAATACACGAACTCGTTCCATAATTATTTAATTAATTAATCATTATGATTTCAATTAAACTTCTGGAATCAACTTGTTGACTTTTTTATTTATTATTATATAAACACATCAATATTTATTTATACAAATCATTTTGTATCAACTTAATTTAAGTAAATGACATAGAGTCAAAATAAAACTAATCATGCCCAGACAAATTTACAAGTTTACTGATTATATCGATGCAATTAGGATAGAACGCGATTCTCTTTGTTTGTTTTGTAAATGACCCCAGTAACTATAAACCAATATTCGCAAAGCTTTCTTTCGAATTACCGAACCGGCAAATGCAAAACATGAACAAACTTCCTCCTAAAGTACTACAAATAATACATTCCATATAACGATAATTTCAACTCTAAACCTCTAAAACTGCCTGAATCGCTCGGCACAGCTTTACCAACTTTGTTTTAATTATGCATCCCCTGACACGGTTGTAAATGAAGATTGTTCAGTGAATAATTAGTAAATAAGTAAATTGTCCATTCCAAATAATTTTCAGATCCTCGTCACAGAATAACTGTTTTATTGTTACAGATTAGCAGTCTAACTAAGCATGCGAAAGTTCGATTTCGAAATATTACGATTGACCAAGAAAGTATAGGTCAATCGCGTCTTGAACTTAAAATTCTCCATCGTTTCTTCCAAAACCATAGATTAAAACTACGTTGCTTTGCGAATATTTACTCAATTTATCAAGCATCGGTGGAAATTGAAATTCTGGAAGATGAACCGCACCTAGCTTCCATCACTGGAGATGCTTCCCACCACAGACATCGTAAGTAGATTTCTAAATTTCAATAGAAATGTTATGAGTAAATAAAAGCAAGAAAAATTTTTCGTTGGTACAACAAAAAGATTTGTTTTCTGAAGGAGACTCCATGACATTTTTGTTGACGTAAGCAAAATATTTTATTGCTACTAATTATTGCAACAAAAAAATTTTGCTAATCACAACCAAACATTTTTTTCTCAGTGATACACGTTCAAACTTGTTCGCATTAGGGTATCTTTTTGCAACAACAAAAATAAGTTCAAAGTAATAAAATATAAATATGTGAATGACAAAAGTAAAACAAATGAAATCACAGTTGTTGTACAGTAGCATGTTTACGTGGAAATATTTTACATTTACAAGGTACTAAATCCTGAGTTCAGGGTTTCACTCTGGAAATTCAGTTGAATGGCATTCATCCATCTCTGCAGCAGCATCTACATGGAGAATAAAAATAAATTTCACACAATAATATTTATGAGCACACTAAACTGTAATATAGCTAAAGATTATATTATATGACGTTGATAAAAAGCCTGTTATGAAAAGAAAAATATATGATTTTATTGTATTCAATAGAAAAATCGTACATTTAAAATTACATCTTTCTGCTATACTTTGCAAACCCTGAGAAGACTTGTTCAAAGCTGATATTTGAATATTTCTAAACAAGTTCATTTCTAAGTTATCGCCTTTTTATGTGAGTCGTAATCTAAAAAAAATAAATAATAAGTTAAGTGAAATTGTCCCTTAAATCTAATTCAATCACCCAGCAATTTCGAACGCAATAAGTGACACAACAATGTGTTTCCTAAGTCAGTTTTAAGAGCATCCCAGAGGATCCTGCAAGGCACATAAAACTTGAGCAACTAACGAGAATTTCATTACCTCACCCGTTAACATGAAAACGGATAGCTTACAATTTTCACTTTAATGTAAAGTTGCGGACAATCTTTGTAAATAAATTTAGATAATTCTTCACATTCATTGAACTAATTTAAATTAGTTGTAAAAATTGAATTTTAAGCTAACTGTAGGCAATTGCAGGTAATTGTGGACGTATCATTCATATTAAGTGAACTTAATCACTCTATAAGTGGTCCTATAAATCGATTATGCTCTTTAAAAAAGTTATATTTTAATACATATAATGATTATCTTTAAAAAATATTGTATGTTCTACCTGCTATTATATTTATATATTTCATGTTTCTTTTCTTTACAAAACGTTTTATTTTGCCTTATACACACCACATAGTTTATTGTTTCATTCATCAATTCTAATTACTGACGTTTTTTTGTATAATTAAAATA
This sequence comes from Andricus quercusramuli, assembly GCA_932178445.1. Classification (NCBI taxonomy): domain Eukaryota; kingdom Metazoa; phylum Arthropoda; class Insecta; order Hymenoptera; family Cynipidae; genus Andricus; species Andricus quercusramuli. Next base: position 319,821 of record CAKNXH010064239.1, on the reverse strand, counting down.
TTGTATTTGCATTTGTTTGATCCCTTCTGTTCATGGTTTAACACTCTTTTTTGATTTCGAAAAGTTTTTGAATCATCAAAACCTTTTGTTGAGTCCAAAAAAAAATTTTTTTCTATTAGCAAGAAAGTTTATTGGCACATTGTCAAACGAAAATTTATGAAATTACATTACATAGACTATTCCATTGCTCGATGCAATATGTAATCAGATTCAGTTAAGTCCGTATAAAGAAACAAGTTACGAGGTTACTAATTCGATTTTTTGCAATAAAATAAACAAGCAAGCTGCTCTGCAGTACGGGATAAAATATTAACAAATTTCATGCGATAATAGTAAATATTTCCGAGAATTCCATAAAATTTTATCTCGTCTGTAGGTGTTGTTCATTTTATCACCAAAAGTCAAAATGTTAAAATCGATAAAAATGGACTTGAGTTCATATACGGTGCAACTGGAACCTGATTTTTTGTATGAACTAATCGTAACTTGTTTCTTTATAGAGACTTACTACCAGAACTTGATTCCATATTGCAGGAGCAATCGAAATATACATACTAATTATTACTTTTTTAATTTTCCTCATGAACATTACTTTTTTCTTAAACACATATAGATTAATTTATCTATTTAATGTACCTACTTTAATTTATATTCCTTGAAGAAATTATCAATAACTTTCTACAGAATATATTCAAATTATATAACATTGAAAACGCTAAATTGCACATTCAATTTCGTATAAGGGTGAAAATAAAAAATTCGACACAATTTGCTTAAAAACTGTAGATTAACAAATAATAATTTAAATGTAATGCTCGTAACAACTGTATGACGGTAAGTATAATTGGTAGAAATAGATTCAGATACGTGAAATATACATTAACATTAATTTTAGCCATTGTTTACAATATAATTACCAAAATATAAATAAATACAAGATTGTCAAATCGAAAAATTATTGAAATGTTATAGTAAAAAGGCTCCACGTGACTAAATCCACTAACGCGTCCAAGACGAGAATTGCGACCGATTAAATTTTTATTTTCAGAAATACTTTTGAAGACGTTCATTTATCAATGAATTCCAATTTGAAAATGCAACTCTTTGGTTTAAACAATCTTTAAAAACTGTCGTATTGCAGGTACATTTTGAATAATTAATGCACAAGCTATGAGTCAGGCACTAACACATTCTGTAGTTAAAAAAAGAAAATACAAGAATGATCATCAGTAGTTCTCTAGGGATAGGATGTTGTTGATTTTCTTATTCTCATCCATAACCTCTTTGAATTATATAATTTGAATAATGTTTCGTAGATTTATTTTATACCTATAAGTTAAATATACTAATTATTATGCTGTCTGCTTTTAATGCACTACTATTATTAATAAATATTAACCGTAGTAACTATAAAAATCGATAACTTGTGATCTAAAAATTAAGTTTGAAAACAAAAGGCTAGAAATAAATGACACAGGAATAACAAGCGCGTATGAGTAAACAGTGGACAAAATTTTCCGGAATTTTCCCGACATACTCTCGAGAATACGTTATTTCTTTATTTGGCTAAGCTCGCACTTTCTTCCCACGAATATCCAGTCTATGTAGGTAGGCAATGCAAGTAGTAATTTATGTTTTTCCTCGCCAACATTGCCGCTTTTTAACGATGTAGTTAATCCAGAAACTGCGTCGTCATCTTTATTGCGATTCTTTACCGCATCCAGTAGCGCAGCTTCCGACCCTATTCTAGTTTGCCACAAATGACTAACCTTTATTATATTTTATTGGCATTTTCTGTTAATCACGAAAATTCGTTATAAATAGACAATTCAAGAACCTGGCCTATTCATCCCAAAATTTCGGTATGAATAGCCGATTCAGCGATTCTGAGCAATTTATCCCGAAATTTTGGGATGAAAAACTTGGAATCCTTACCTAGCTATTAATATTGAAAATGTTATTCTATATAAAAAAATGTAATTTCATGAATTTGTATTAAATTCACAAAGTTGTATATTCTACATTGAATTAAATTGAGTGAAAAAATTAATAATTTATGATAGCAAGTACACACAATATCTATAAGCAAAAATTCAACACCATGCAAGAAATGATTGTTTTTTGGCAAGTAAGCGTGACTCGCTCGGTTCCAGCCTCGGTATACTGTCGAGGATCAAGGAGTTCATATCAGAAAAGTGAGGCAGGAAAGGCATATCAACCGCCTTAAGTCTACTCTTATCCTTTTCTTGGTATGTCCAGTTCTCGCTACCCTAGAGCACCATAGGTGCAGGGACAGCATTACATATTGCAATTTTAGCTTTGCTTGTCATACTTTTACTTCCTCCATCAATATCTCTCCATCAATCTTTCCATCAGTAAATAAACTACCATGATACACGTACTTATTAATTTATTTTATCATTTCATCGTATAAGGCCATGTTGCATACTGTTTTCTCACCTTTTCCTTCAAACACCATAATTTTCATTTTATTCATGTTAATTTCAAGGCCCATGTTCTTCATGCTCGTATTCAGTCTGCTCAACAGTCTCTGTAAGTCTTCGACTGACTGCCATAACAACTTTATCTACAAACGCTAACCCACGCGCCTTCACTGTTCCGAGGTGCACACCTCCTTCGTCGAAGATAACCATTCTCAGACACTTTTCCATGATTATAATAAGCAGCCAAGAGGACATAACGCATCCTTCTTAACTCCTTGACTTATATCGAACCAGACATATATTGCTTTTACAGCTTTTAGGAGCTATCCATTGACTCCGTACTCTTTCAGGACTTCCCAAAGCTTACTTCTATCCACCTTATCAAACCCTTTTTCCAGGTCAATAAATGCACAGAAAACTTTTTCGCTTATCCTCAAACTCCTGTCTATGATCCGTGTCAAGCTAAATATCTGATCCGCGCAAGAGCTTCCTCGCATACATCCACATTGGACCTCCCAGATATTTTCTTCTGTTGTCCCATTCCGTTGTATATAAATTAACCATCGCATTTAGGCATTTTAGCATTAATATCATCTACACGAACGGCCTTCCATTATTAAAGTTCTTCATTATGTATTTCAATTTGTGCCAAACTATGTTTAAGAAACACTTAGTCCTAGAGGACACAACTAATCTGAAAAGATGGTTTCCGAGTCATCACAAAAACAACAAAACAATTTTTCTCAATTTTCAATTTTGTTGACACAGACTTGTAAGTGACAGCTAAAGTTAAAGCTAAAGTTGCACGCTTTAAAGCTTAAAATCCAATTTTTTCAAATTGAGATTATTTACTTAGAAACGTAGCTCGCGAAAGAAGAAAATATTTCTCTGACCAGCCAAAGCACCCCCCACCCCTAGGAAGACATTGGAAATGGTTCAGTGGTTTGATTTCATGTATTTTTTTATAATATTTTTAATAACTTTGAAAAAGTTATTTTTCACAATAAGTATGTACGGATATTTTTTATTTTGAAAAGCTATTCAATTAAATAATCCAATTGTTACAAAAGGTAGACATAACCTCTAATAATATCACAAAAGTTTGTATCATAGATATATTGATGCCTCCATTCAATATGAGTCTATCTGCTGACATTGCCGTGTATGACTATGTGCTTATACACAGCACATAGTCTTATACACGACGTGATGAATAGATAATGCTTATTTTATTCAAATTTATATGTTCAATATCAACTTTATCTTTAATTGTTTAATCATTTGTAAGCTCTGTGTATTTTTTCAGGAACGAACGGAAGCAGACAACTTACGTTATCTCAGTACCTTCAAGTCTTGACGATTATTTGTATAATAGTCCTAACCACTACAACTACAAGATCGAAATAGCTACAAGAATTTTTGTATTTCTACTGTATAATCAAAAAGAGTGTCTATAATTAAAATTACCTAGTAGTATAGGGCTTCCACGTTATAAAAATTGAAAGTAGTCATTTAAGTTTTATTCCATGTAATATAAAACCTAAAAAGACTAATGTTTCACAGTTACTTTTGAACATGTTATCTTTGGATGTAAATTGTCAATAAAATGAGTTGATGCGTTAATGCGTCCATAAAGTTGGTAAAAAAATAAGATCTTATGTTTAAAACCATTGGGCAATGAACTAATTCCTTTCCTAAAATAAGGGTTCCAGAAAAGGGGTAATTTTTTTTGAAAATTTTTAATTTATATTATAACTTAATTTGTACTTTGGATTAATATTGGGGTTCCTAAATTCAGGTAACCTTCAATTCAAGTTTCAAAGTTCTCGTTTTAAATCTTGAAATTTAAAAGAGGTCAAATCGATCAAATGTCAAATTAAAACTTTTCTTGGCGAAAAAAAAAAATAAAATTGAATGAGGATTGACAATTCGTGAAGTGAACTGGTTCTAAAGTATCCTGAAATGGCTGATGTCTGGAGTCAGGTGATTTCGTTAAAATATCCTGAAATAGTCAAAAATTTACTGGAGAGTCGTCAGGCCGTTGATATTGCCACGAGTCACTGAAATTTCTTGTAGTAATTAAAATCTCCTAAGGTTACTGAAATATCCTGAAGTATCTTGAAGCCAGAAGTAAGAAAAAAAACTATTTATTATTTCCTGAATTATATAAAGAAAATAGATTTCTATAAATTAAACAGTGATATTTTCAGTACAAAATGAACACGTTACAGAACAAAAATAACTGGCAAAGGGAAATTTTAAGCAAGTGCAGCAGCGTAGAAAATTGAAATAAAGTGCCACTCTCGATTGAAATCGATAAACGGGACTATGGAGATTAGACCGGGAGACCGAGTACCACTGTGAACAAAGGGATAAAATCCCGCTTCAGAGTCCTCGTGAAGTTACGCAAAACGTTTTGAAATGGCTTTTGTCAGGACAATAAAAACGTTTATCAATAAATAGTTCCTATACTTCACAGATTTGATAGAAACTGTATCTCTTTTGTCATTCTTTTTCAAATACTACCAAAAGAGTATGGTTCGAATTATTGGCCATCCCAAATCACAATATTTCGATTTTACAGGTATTTCCAACCATACTAAAAAAGTCATATTCACTAAAACACTGTTCATTTTCATTTATTATTACAACTGAATAATATATGAAAAATTGATCAATTAATTTTCTAACAATAAAAAAGAGCATAACAGATTTCAAAATAATTTCAAATTTTACGTGCGCGATTGACTGAAAGTGTGCTTCATAATTTCAACTCACTAAAATGTATAATTTAGGAATAATTACTGCCAATACATTAACCCTCTGAGTAAGTGACAGGCGATCGATTAATTTAATTACAATTTACTTTCCGATAGAACTTTCTAGGCTAATATCAAATTTTAAAAGACTGAGCTAACTCAATTTCTCCTTTTATTCAAGAAAATCAAATTAGGTACATAAAAAGGATATTGCTTATTACAACACTAATTTTTTGTCCAAAAGGAACATTTTCAATGAAGAAAAACAGAAGTAACATTTTCAGCCAGCATTTTTGCAAGACTTCTTAGAATGGAAGACAATGGGGAATTGCTTCACCACGCGAAAATATTCAAACAATAATGCAAAGGAAAAGAATACTGGTGAAATTCTTCCTGAAAGAAAAATTAAAATTTCAGCAATTAGCAGCCTCGACCCAAGAATGGAGTTATTCGAGCACGTAGTTGAATAACTTTGGAGCAGAAAATCATAAAGCACCACGGCAAAAACATTCCAATCTAAAATAGCCTTGCATATCTTGGAGTATATTAAAATTTCAGGCTTACTTATTCTGGCGATATTTACCGAAACTGAAAATAATTCAATCATAAAATATGGGTGAAAATATACCTTCGCTTTATCTACTCACAGAGATAGCCATTTCTAAAAATACAAACACTGTCAACATCTGACTAACTTATAACAATTAAAACAAATCTTTCAATCTTTTTGGTTTTATGATAAGTAACACACTCTGAAATATTGAATAAAAACAATTCGATTCTTGGTTTACCCTTTGGATAGAAAAAAGGGCGAACATGGGAAATTGATATCCGAAAGAGGCATGAAAACTATTTTTCTACACAAAAAATATTATCACTATCCCAGGGTTGGTTCGAGATAAAGTATTATTCATAAATATGGATAGTACACAAGTTGTAAATTAACATTTATCCTAGTTTTTTATATTTTTCTATAATAATCCCAGTAAGGTCAATTACTTTGAGAACATATCGTAAATATTGCTTTCAAGTTGTTTACAGTTTTAGAAATGTGTTTCGTTATAAAATAAATGTTATGTACCGAGCACCTGTTGGGAAAATTTGAGATCAGTACTCACTCTTCTATATGGTTTCAAGTTAAACTTGTGATTTACTGTTCAACAAAACGAGTAAAAATGAAGTATAAAGTTTTCAGTTAAAAGACATAATAAATAAATCAGAATCAGTCACCCTCATGTGTATTTGATATTAAATTTATTGTGCAGAATAATTGACCCTACATTTGGCGACGTGTTAGAGGACGTTTCCTGAAACATTCTATTGTGGCTGCGAAGTGATAAGATAGAAATTTCCCTCTTGTCATGCCAGCCCCTGTACTTTATAGGGCTGAATTCCAGTAAATCGATTAAAGCTATTGTCCACTTAATAAATATCGCCAGATGGAATATTGTTCAGGAAATTGAAATCACTTAACCAAAAGCAATTCTTCCTTAGTAAAACAATTGTTCAAACAATCGTAACTTCAAATTTCAATATAATATTTAGAAAATCTAAATTTTGCAATGCTGTTATATCTCATTTTCCCAATGCGTTATGCGTCAGTCCGACTTAGAATAAATCAAGTCAGGACATCCTGAATTCCTGATTAATTTTAACCCTCAGAAGACCTTTCCCAAAAGTGATAAATACATATCCTAATGTCAAAGTGCACATGAATTATGCACACTTTTAGTAAACAATTTCTAAATAAAATCCAAACAAGAATTTATAATCACATTTTCTTATGTTTCGTATAATTATTTATGTTGCGAAATTTTCCACCTATTAACTTTCAAAGGAGATGTCGATTGTATCCAGGAAATTTTTAATTGTAGGAATCTCTGGTTTCTCGATTTAATTAAAGAGAATACTTCCAGTGAGCCTGTGAAAAGACAAGTGAGAAGCATTGAAAATCTTTGCAGCTATGTTCGCAAAGAAAACTTGAAGTAACGTTTATATTTATAAAAATAAAAGGAATGTATTCCTTTTGTCAAACTCAACTCGACTCTTTCGAGTACTCGAGACTTCAAAACGGAGCAATTAAAATCGCCGATAAAAATAAAGTTGAAAAAAATATATTTTTTTAGGCTGCGTCTAGTCGTCCCGAATTTCGGGACGACTAGCCGGCAATCAAGATAAATGCTAGTCATCCCGAAATTCGGGACGACTAGCCTATTTCTACCATTTGGCTCGTCATCTCGAAAATAATGCACTTTATTAATTCTACTGGTTTTTAACTAGACAAAAATTACCAAAATTGACAATCCTATTTTCACTAATCGGTTAGTCGTCCCGAAAATAATACATTTTATGAAATTTCTCGTTTTAACTAGACAAAAATCACAAAAAATGTTAATCACCCCGAAATTCGGGACGACTAGCCTATTTTCAACATTTGTCTAGTCGGCCTGAAAATAATGCACTTAATTAATTTTACTGCTTTCAACTAGACCAAAATTACTGAAAAAGGCTTGACTATTTTCACCATTTGGCTAGTCGTGCCGAAAAAATGCTAATACTGTAATTATGGGCAAGATTACGATATCCGTGGCGACAAAGTTTTAAAGCAGATTCCTAGAGGATTTTTGGCGAGAAACACGAATCTGAAATTTTTAAATCGATATATCGATTTCTTAACCTTTTTTCAAAGGCATATGTATAGGGGTGTTACCTTACATTATTTTTGTGACCTGTCAGAAGAGTGCCTTCCCGCCCCCACGAGGCGTTGGAAAAGGGGTAGGGTTGTTACCTTACATTATTTTTATGAATAGTCACAGGGGCGCCTTTCCGCCCCCACGAGGCGTTGGAAAAGGGGTAGGGGTGTTACCTTACATTATTTTTGTGAACAGTCATAGGGGTGCCTTCCCGCCCCCACGAGGCGTTGGAAAAGGGGTAGGGGTGTTACGGCCAGTATAGGCCGGCACACAGAACAGCTGATATATATGTGACGTGATCGTTAACCAACGCGCAATAACACGCAAAATAGAACGAAAAACCGAATAAAGGTACAGTGCTCTCAATTCGGCTCCCCAACTGTACTGCGCATGCGTCGCATCGGCAGTCTCATTGGCAGTAAATAACGCACTTTTTTGAATTAATAAATGTTTAAATAAATTTTGTATGATAAATCATCATTGTAGAATTAATTCAATTAATTTTTGGATCACAAAAAAGAGTTTTAGAGTGCGAGCGAATAATTAATGGATTTTACTCTTTACAAATGAATGATTGATTCTAAATACAAAGGCAACAAGTGTATCTAGTCTAGAGTCTAGATCACATCAAAGGAAGGTCCAATCAGAGCGCGGAAATCATAGGAAAGTTTCGAACGAACATGAGACTGCGGTGACACAGTGCAAATACATAACATAATTTGAATACGTTAAAGCTTAAAGGACTTCACTTTATAAAATATAACCTAACTCTTAGTTTTATCCGTTTTTTAACATTTATTTTTAATTAGGGATGAATAGCAGTTTTGTTAATCTTCGGCTTATTCAAAAGGGGAGAAATAAGAAAAATAAATAATTTTCGGGACGACTAGCCAAATGTTGAAAACGGGCTAGTCGTCCCGAATTTCGGGACGACGAGACACTTCGATTTTTTTAATTGCCACCAGTTAAAAAAGAGCATTTTCCGATTAGATTATACTTTACAGAAGGGTGTCCTAAAAAACAATGTTTTATTTATATCACGCACCACCTAAACTTGTTCCACTTTCGAAGGAATGCGTATTATTATTAGAATTATTTGTTTAAGATCATGGTTTAAACTTATTTTAGAGTAGAAAAAAAATACGCATGATCAAAACAACAAACATTGTTATTTTAGATCACCCCACTTTACAGCCTTTTATTTAATAATTAAACGAGGTGCTTGTTTAAAATGTTGTTCAGAATGTTGTTTACTATCGGAAATTTAGGATCGAAAAAATGTGTGGGTTTTGTATATTTTGATAAAAATTGTATAAGGAATTGAGCAATTCTTGGAGAATATGTCACAAAGCACACTAAATTAATTTCGCGCGCTCATCCCTTCCGTTCTTATCTTACTCGTATGGAGAAAAGGGGACACACAAGAATACATTATACTCACACAAGCGTTATGGTATGAAATACAGTTCTCTAGACTTGCTCTCGCGATACAATGTTAATGCAATTTCTAGAAGGTTAGAGGAAACGAGCCATATCCTCTATTCTGTGCCAACTACCTTGTCACGCATCCTCGTCTTCCTTTTATTTTTTTACCTGACTGACTTCTTGCATATTTTAGTAATAAAATATAGATATTCTTTTCTCACGTCGTACACCAAGTTTCGTTGAGAGTCGAAATATAAGGAAAAATCATTTCATTCCAAGTAATAAATCTATAACAAGACATCTACACAATGGCAACGAAACCAAAATTTACTTAACATATTGGTTACAGGGTTATTAAATTGATCCAAAAAAAGCCCTATTTTTTTCTGGAATAGCACCTATAAAAATTGTTCCTTTTAAAACAAACATAAGCGACCTCATTTCTGGTAGAATTAACCAAATATATTCAGGTATCTTGGGTACTCCACAGCTTTGCATGTCCAGCGTGCACAGATGGTACTTGGACAACTGTGCACGATTTTGCTCATTTTTTTCGAAAAGAAGAAAACGATCCCTCTAAATTTGAGCCAAATTATAACAGCAATATGGGTCAAAATCAGACCCAATCAGAATCAAGAAACCTTCAACTTTAAATAGTAGGAGTATTCTAGTATTCTTGTATTTGGTCCTAGTTTTACCATTGTTTTCCTATTCAAATATACAATAATAAAAAATTGTTAACAAACCGCAAAAACCGTTCTGAACTTTCTTCGAGGGGTGTTACAGATATTTCCCCATCCTTACATGCAGGAAGATCGGAAATCAGTGGGAAGAAACACTTTGATGATTGTGAAAATTTTTGTGTGATTTTATAACATCATTCCCCAAAGCAATGAGTTGATCAAAAAATCTGTGGAGCTAACTACTCTGATGACTTCGGATATTTCTTTCATTTATCTCAATAGGAAGCAGAGACAAACTCTTTTCATCTCTCAAGGAAATTGGATATTTTAATAAACAAGCATCAATTATTAAATTAGGACCAACTTATAACCCTCAAACAACCCTACTGAAGAGAGTTGATGTTCTAATGATTTCGATTAAATCTCGAATTGAATATGATGTGGACATCTGATTGGTGATAATATTTGTTATTGAATATTTGAAAGGAAGTCTCTACGCGTACCGAAAAAATCCAGCTATACGTACCGAAATTTCGGTACGAATAGTCCCTTTTCCAGTTCCACCTATTCGTACCGGAAAAATCTGGCTACTCGTACCGAAATTTCGGTACACGTAGACACGACCTATTCAAATAGGCAAGCAAAATTTGTCAAATTGAGACGAAATCACGTCCCGCAAACACCCCTACTAAATAAATTTTATGAGTCTTTGATTTTGATTAAGTCAGATTTTGACCCATATTACTGTTGCTTAAATGACTCAAATTATAAAAAATCGTTGGTCTCTACTACACACCTAAGTCATCACGCATAAGTTTGAACCACCCTCACACTCCAGATCTTAAATTATCAATTTTATCTGCAACGAAATGATGAAAGAATATAACAGTCTTTTGTTTCTTTATATTGACACAGATTTTCGTATCAATTGAATATCGTTGCAACAAAAATCATACCTGAAGATTCACTGTCGGTTTAAACCCTATAATTTGAGCAGATTTAAGGAATCAAAGTCCAGTCAAAGTTTGTAAAATGTGCAAGAGTTTTCAATGTATATTCTAAAAGAAAATTTTGTTGAAGAATTTTTGATAAAATTTTTGTATTTTTGCTTCCTCATAGAGGAAGCTTTGTAATGGTAACATTTTTCAAAATTTTTAAATTCATTTAATTAAACCCTCCCTAATTTAAAAATGTCTAATACAATGTTCTAAGCAATTGTCCGGATGTGTGTGTGTGGATGTGTGGATGTGTGGATATGTGGATGTCACGCTTTTTGGGAACACGATAACTAGAAAACGGTTACAGATAAATTGATGAAACTTGGAGAGCTTATTTTCCTCACTAATATCTTGAAACTGACCGAAGGATTTCTAAAAATATTTATTGCATTTCCTTCTAGCACTCAATAATATTTTAAAAATCGGTTTTTTATAGTATAACATTTTTCATTCGCATAATTCAAAGTTGATGCAAGAATATAAAAGATTCCTTGGTTCGGGACGAATCGATTGACCTATAATATTACGAAGTGTCTCGTCGTCCCGAAATTCGGGATGACTAGCCCGTTTGCAACATTTGGCTAGTCGTCCCGAAATTCGGGATGACTAGCCCATTTTCAACATTTGGCTAGTCGTCCCGAAAATTATGTATTCTTTTTTATTTCTCTCCTTTTGAGTAAGCCGAAGATTAACAAAACTGCTATTCATCCCTAATTGAAAATAAATGTTAAAAAACGGATAGAACTAAGAGTTAGGTTATATTTTATAAAGTGTAGTCTTTTAAGCTTTAACGTATCCAAATTATGTTATGTATTTGCACTGTGTCACCGCAGTCTCAAGGTCGTTCGAAACTTTCCCATGATTTCCGTGCTCTGATTGGACCTTCCTTTGATGTGATCTATTGACTCTTGACTAGATACACTTGTTGCCTTTGTATTTAGAATCAATCATTCATTTGTAAAGAGTAAAATTCAATAATTATTCGCTCTCGCACTCTAAAACACTTTTTTGTGATCCAAAAATTAATTTAATTAATTCTACAATGATGATTTATCATAAAAAATTTATTTAAACATTTAATAATTCCCAAAAAGCAAGTTCTTTACTGCCAATGATACTGCCGAAGCGACGCATGCGCAGTACAGTTGGGGAGCCGAATTGAGAGCACTGCATCTTTATTCGGTTTTTCGTTCGATTTTGCGTGTTATTGCGCGTTGGTTAACGATCACGTGACATATAGATCAGCTGTTCTGTTTGCCGGCCTATACTGGCTGTAACACCCCTACCCCTTTTCCAACGCCTCGTGGAGGCAGAAAGGCACCCCTGTGACAGGTCACAAAAATAATGTAAGTTAACACCCCTACCCCTATTCCAACGCCTCGTGGGGGCGGGAAGGCACACCTGTGACTAGTCACAGAAATCATGTAAGGTAACACCCCTACCCCTTTTCCAACGCCTCGTGGGGGAGGGAAGGCACCATTGTGACAGGTCATAAAAATAATGTAAGTAACACCTCTACACCTTTTCCAACGCCTCGTGGGGGCGGGAAGGCACCCTTGTGACAGGTCATAAAAATAATGTAAGTAACACCCCTATCCCTTTTCCAACGCCTCGTGGGGGCGGGGAGGCACCCCTGTGACTAGTCACAGAAATCATGTAAGGTAACACCCCTACCCCTTTTCCAACGCCTCGTGGGGGCAGGAAGGCACCCTTGTGACAGGTCATAAAAATAATGTAAGTAACACCCCTACCCCTTTTCCAACGCCTCGTGGGGGCGGGAAGGCACCCCTGTGACTAGTCACAGAAATAATGTGCGGTAACACCCCTACCCCTTTTCCAACGCCTCGTAATTTTGGTCTAGTTGAAAGCAGTAAAATTAATTAAGTGCATTATTTTCAGGCCGACTAGACGAATGTTGAAAATAGGCTAGTCGTCCCGAATTTCGGGGTCATTAACATTTTTTGTGATTTTTGTCTAGTTAAAACGAGAAATTTCCTAAAATGCATTATTTTTGGGACGACTAGCCGAATGGAGAAAATAGGATTGTCAATTTTGGTAATTTTGGTCTAGTTAAAAGCAGTAGAATTAATAAAGTGCATTATTTTCGGGATGACGAGCCAAATGCTAGAAATAGGCTAGTCGTCCCGAATTTCGGGATGACTAGCATTTATCTTGATTTCCGGCTAGTCGTCCCGAAATTCGGGACGACTAGGCGCAGCCATAATATTAATACATTTACTGAAGAGTAGGGAAGTTATGGTAATTTATATATTTTGAAAATCGGTTTTTTATAGTAAAACTTTTTTCACTAGCATAATTCAGAGTTGATGCAACTATATAACAGATTCCTTGGTTCGAAACGAATCGATTGACCTATAATAATAATGCATTTTATCAAAGAGTAGGGAAGTTATGGTAATTTATATATTTTGAAAATCGGTTTTTTATAGTAAAACTTTTTTCATTAACATAATTTAAAGTTGATGCAAAAACAGAAAAGGTGTGTTGATTCGAGTCGAATCGATTGACCTATAATATTAATAAATGTTATTGAAGAGTAAGGAAGCTATGGTAATGCATAATATTTGAAAATGCGGTTTTTTGTAGTAAAACTTTTTTCATTAGCATAATTCAAAGTTGATGCAATGATATAAAAGATTCCTTGGTTCGGGACGAATCGATTGACCTATAATATTCATACATTTTATTGAAGAGTAGGGAAGTTATGGTAATTTATATATTTTGAAAATCGGTTTTTTATAGTAAAACTTTCTTCACTAGCATAATTTAGAGTTGATGCAAGAATATAAAAGATTCCTTGGTTCGATACGAATCGATTGACCTATAATAATAATGCATTTTATCAAAGAGTAGGGAAGTCATGGTAATTTATATATTTTGGAAATCGTTTTTTTATAGTAAAACTTTTTTCATTAACATAAGTCAAAGTTGATGCAAGAACAGAAAAGATGTGTTGATTCGAGACGAATCGATTGACCCATAATATTAATACATTTTATTGAAGAGTATGGAAATTGTAAAATTGCATAATATTTGAAAACACGGTTTTTCATAGTAAAACTTTTTTCAGTAACATAATTCAAAATTGATGCAATAACGGAAAAAATCTCTTGATTCGAGGCAAATCGATTGATCTATAATAATAATAATACACTTTATTGAAGATCAGGGAAGTTCTGCTCATTTATGATATCTGAATCATCAGTTTCAAACAGAAAAACTTTTTTCATCGACATAATTTAAAGTTGATGCATGAAAAGAAAAGAATTTTTCATCATAAACTTTCGAATAGAGTAATATTATGACAATTTTTGTGAAGAAATCATAAAGCTGGGAAAGGGATAGGGTGCGACAGATCTTTTCCTTTCCCTTTTCCAGCTCAAAAAATTATTATTTCGAACGCAAGATTTGATTTGTTTGATTTGTCTTTGTATTTGAAACATTTTTTGTATTATTCTGTAATTTTTCATTTTTGGTAAATTTCTATTTTTAAATTGATCAAAATGAAGACTTTGGTTTGTCTATTATTGAAAAAAATAACTAATGCTTCCTCTATGAAGAAGTAAATACATTTGCTAACGGGAAGCAAAGTGCTCGTGAAACGAGCACCATATATTTATAAATACAAACAAAGTGGAAACACTCGAGATCGAATTCGCAGCTAGTTTTCCAAAATAGATACTTTCCACAATTTTTTTCAAAAGTAAAAGAAGGCGTTTTCTATCCCTTTGATGCAGCTTTGAACCTTCAATCAAGGCATAAATTAATGAAAAAAATTACATTCAACTCTCACAGAGCGCTTACCGAAGCGCTTACCGAATTTATAACTAAAGTCGGGTCCAAAAGTCCTGACACCTGACTTTAAAGCTTTATTACTCGGCGCGAAAAAATCGCAGAATGTTGAGTCAAAGACAAAAATAGTCTTCAACATTATGCTTGTAAAACGTTGTAAGGTTTTTTGTCAAAAATGTTTTGTCTTTCCTGTGACAGAAAATGTGTGAAAAAAACAGAAGAATTGACCCCCAACTTTCATCACGTCGACTTTGAAGTTCCCCACACGTTCAAAAATTGGTACCTGAAATTTGAAAAAATTCATAAGTATTCTGTAGCACGTACTTAACAAATGGCAATTTGTTTCACTTCAATTCAATGATTATTTTAATTAGTAGAGCTAAAAATGTTAAAAATAATTATCTCGGCTCTGGATAGAGATTTTAAACTGAACTCTAGTTGAAAATAAGCTTCTCAATTCAGCGGTTTCATCCCAAAAGTTGAACGGTCAATAAAAATGATTAATGCCTGAATTAAAAGCGTCGGAATGAATTACGATCTTGATAAGTTTCAATACTGGAAAACTCGTATTGAAAAAACGTCCTTTCTCGGAATTTTCGCATTTAAGCGTGAAACAGATCCCTTAAAAAAAAAGGTCAAGCTTCCAAAAGCCATATGCGTAGACTTCAAAGGCTCAATGGCTCTCTTTCACACTTAAATATTGGACAATGCTGAGAAAGGACGTTTTATCGATACGAGTTTTCCAGTATCTAAACTTATTAAGATCTCAATTATTCCGACGCTTTTAATTCAGACATTGATAATAATTTGTATTGACCGTTCAATTTTTGAGGTGAAACCGCTGAATCGAGAAGCTTCTTTTAAGCTGGAGTTCAGCTCAAAATCTCTATACAGAGCCGAGATAATTATTTTCAACATTTTTAGCTCTGCTAATTAAAATGATCATTGAACTGAAGTAAAACAAATTGCCATTTGTTAAGTGCATGTTACAGAATACTCAAGAATTTTTTCAAATTTCTGGTATCAATTTTTGATTGTGTGGAGGACTTTAAAGTCGACGTGGTAAAAGTTGGGCGTAATTTCTCCTGTTTTTCACACATTTTCTGTCACACGAAAGACAGACATTTTTTGACAAAAATCAAGCTGTCATCGCTTTACAAGCATTAATATGAAGACTGTTTTTATCTTTGACTCAACATTCTGCGATTTTTTCGCGTCAAGTAATAAAACTTCAAAGCCAGGTGTCAGGACTTTTGGACTCGACTTTAGTAAAGGCGAGAGGCGCTTAGCGAAAAAGGCACTTTGTGAGACTCTACTACATTTTCTTTTTGATACTACTGTTTTGGGAGGCTTCGGAGTTATTATTTTAGATTTCGAGTGGAGTTATTCAATGGCTGATTGTCAATCGATCAATGCCATCGACTAGTACCGGCAAACAAATTTTTTCCAGCCGCGTGATATTTCAAATATATGAAACTGTAGAGAGAAACAGGTAAAAAGTTAAAAATTAACTACTTTATTAAAAAGAAGGAAGACCCTTCTGTAATTTTGTAATTCAGTCGTGATCATCGTCTGTATGCGCATAGTAAAAAAAAGAAAATTGAAAGGTAGCATTCCATAAGGGCCTAACCCACAAATTTTAGAAAATTAGATTATGACGAAACGATTTTTTTTATAATCTTAATATTTATTTATTTTTTCGTTGGCAGGCCATAAGGGCCTAACTGTGAAACATGTTATTGATAACGTAGACTGATAACGTAGATTGATTGGTAACGTAGACTAAACGTAGACCTCGAGCGAAAAAAAGATTCCCTCTTCATTTTCTCGAAACCTAATATTTTTTTATCGCAATTTTTTGTAATAATTCAGCAACTTACTAAACATTAAATTCTCACATTTTTTTCATTGAAAATTCGATTTTTTATCATCGTCCAGAAAAATCGTGCGCTTTGGTCACCATATGTGCTGTGAAGGACCATCGAATAAACTTACATGAAAGTAAAACTGAAATCTTTTTGAAAATCGCTTATATAAGATTTTTCAAGCAGCACCTTCTGAATCAAATTTTAAACAAAAAGTGCAAAAATTTACTTTTTGTAACACTGTGTCCAAACGAAAGTAGGTATTGCCTTGGCTTTTGCCTTAAAATATAGGTTTCAAGTTATAATCATAATAAATTTATATGAATTCCATCTATTATGTTAAATATGTCTTTCTAAACGTTGTCTACTGGAACCTGTTACCCCACACGAAGGGTAGACAGTTCTTAGTGGTGGGTTAAAAAGTACCAATATAAATAAAATGAAATTTTTTTATTTTAAATTGCACAGATGGATCTCACAGTACATAGCAACAAAATAAATGACAAAATAAATTCAGACAACTGATATGCTTAGATACTTATTCATCGTCACTTTCGCAATTAATACAAATGAAAATTTGTGATTGCTAGTTCACAACACACATTTCATGAATTTAGTTTTTGCATACATGACACTAGATCCATTAATCGCCTGGGATGCTTTCAGAATAAGCTGGTGCTAGTGATTGTGAAATAGCCTAATGTCATACAAACTCTGGAGTAGAAAGTGCCATTTGGCACTTTTTACCCCCGACACATTCCCATTATTTACAATCAAAATTTTTGAAACATCACAGTATATTTTGAACAGTGAGCTACCGGCACTACAAGAATACATACACAATTACGCACCAAATTACACATACTTCATGACGATAGAACTGCTTCATGCACACAAAAAAAAACTGAAACTTAGCCACGATCTCAAAAACAACTTTTACTGGCTACCAGCGGCTACCAGGAGTTTGTCGTGATTTGACTGATCGACAGAGAATGTCAGATCGAGTAACAAATTATTTGTTTTTGTGTTATCGTATGTGGCATTTTTTCCCCGCGGCACTTTTGTATCCGCTCTATCCTACTATAGGAAAGTTTCTTCGTACTTTTTGTTATTTTCACATTTGCTCATAGAATTTTAGCCCCAAAAAAGTAATGTCGAAAAAGGATTATAGTATCAAAAACGTTCACGTCCTTTTTCAACAATTCTTTTTGGGACATAAATCCTATGAGCACGTGTAAGCATTTTTTAAATAAAAAAAAATGAATCATTTTTCTAGTTTTTCTGCCCCAACACAATTTTTCCACAGCAGAACTGTCTAGTCTTTATTTACTGGTTTGGGACATGAATTTGGAATTGTACAACTTTCGAAACAAAAGAATAAGGTCTTTTCTAGTAATTTTGTACTAGAAAAGTTTGCTGGGGGTGGATGTGACTGTTTTACTTAAACTGTTATTTGAAGTATCAATCAAAAAATTGTTTAGATCATTTTTTATTAAATTATCAAGTCAGGTTTCCATAAATTAATTGTTATTTCTAAACAGTATAATAATTCTGAAAATCAATGCCTAATAAATTATCAATACTTTTTCAAACGCGTGCATTTTTATTCGTAACCAATTCGAATATTATTTATTCGTTTAGAAATGAGGTACTTAACGAAGATTGAAGGGAGCTAGTTAGAGTTCGATCTAACACAAATATAAACTTAAAAATACCGTTTCTATTCTCAGTGAGGAATCACTAAATATCATTGGAATAGCTTGTCTATTGTTTATCAATAAATCTGGAATTCTGGAAATAACTTCGGAGGATAAAATATAGTCATGACCAGTACATGGAGGACCAATAGTTTAGCTACTGATGCTGCTTTCACTGGTACTGTAGTAGTTCACAGCTTATACTGGAAAATGTTTGTAGTAAACAAAACTCGATTCACGTGGGCTATGATATATGGCTACACTCTATATAATACTCTAGAACCACCAACGCCTAAGTATACTGCAAAGTTATACAAACTTCACAATCCATGAGTAAATGACCTATATTTATTATGTACCTACATAAAATATAGTCCAAGAGCCAGTGACATTTTTTCCGGCTGATTTTTAAATGGCTAAAAAAATTATATAATATAGTCTCGGATGGGTACAATATGAAATGGAGTGACTGGCAGCTCGAATTCGTTGTGTTTGTTAATAAAAAAATTGTTTAAAGCGTTTTTTGAAATAAAGAACCGACCAATCGCGTTATGCATGGAAATTTGTTAACATATAGTAAAAACATTGCTAAAAACGAGTTAGAGTGACTGGCACTCAAAATCCGTTGTTAATTCGTGACTGCCAATCAAAAAATCGGGAAAAATCTTGTTGAAAATTCGGCTGATTTTAAAATGCACGAAAAAAATATATATAATTGAAGGCATAAGAAAAATATTCCCGGGGGACTGGCATGTCAAAGCCGTTGTTTTCTGCTGACTGCCAGCCCCCAAACTCCGCGCCACACAGTGGACTTTTTTTGAAATTCTGTCTCAAAATCGTAGAACTTTGGATCGGAATGACCTAGAGGGATATTTTTTTTCTTTTAAAGAAAAAACCTTTCCGAATATAGAAAAATTATAGAGAGTCAGAAAAAAAATTGTGACCTTGAAAATCTGTGTTGAAAATGGAATTTTTGGCAAAAAAAAATCGTTTACACGCTTAGATCTTACATTTGATGTGCTATACATGTTTGTATATAGATTTTTGCATGCCCAATCCGAATCTGACATGTAAATCGTTGTAAGACAAAATCCAAAATGGTGGAGCCAATATGGCAGACTAAAATTGTAAAACAAAACCGATTTGACTAAAATTTGTTACAAGGTGGTTTTTCAGGTCGCTGTTTACAAATCCAAGGTCGAAATTGAAAAATTAGAAATGGCGGTTCCAATATGGCGGACTAAAATTGTAAAACGAAACCGATTCGACTAAAATTTGCTACAAGAGGGTTATTCGAGTCGCTGATTTCAAATCCGGGGTCAAAATTGAAAAATTCAATATGGTGGACCAAAAGTGTGCAAAAAACAGATTTGATGGTTTTTCTAATTCTGGAATTTTGACTTTGGATTTCAAATCAGCCACCTGTAAACCCTCCGATAGGCTATTTTAAGTGAAATAAATTTTGTTCTATAACCTGAAAAACCCCCTTGTAGCAAATTTTAGTCAAATCGGTTTCCTTTTACAATTTGGTCCGCCATATTGGATCCGGCATTATTCATTTTTTAATTTTGACCTTGGATTTGTAATCAGCGACCTGAAAACCCACCTTGTAGCAAATTTTAGTCAAATCGGTTTCGTTTTACAATTTTAGTCTGCCATTTCGGCTCCGCCATTTTGGATTTTGTCTTACAACGATTTACATGTCAGATTCGGATTAGGCATACAAAAATCTATATAAAAACATGTATAGGTTTTTTCCTGTCATTAAAAAAAAATATCCCTCTAGGTCATTCCGATCCAAAGTTTTACGATTTTGAGACAGAATTTAAAAAAGGGTCCACTGCGGGTCGCGGACTTTGCAGGCTGCTGACATGCCAGTCACTCAGGAATATTTTTCTTATGCCTTCAATTATATTTTTTTTTGTGCATTTTAAAATCAGCCGAATTTTCAACAAGATTTTTCGCGATTTTTGATTGGCAGTCACGAATTAACAACGGATTTCGAGTGCCAGTCACTCGAAATCGTTTTCAGCCATTTTTTTACTGTATGTTAACAAATTTTCATGCATAACGCGATTGGTCGGTTCTTTATTTCAAAAAAACGCTATAAACAATTTTTTTATTAATAATTGCAACGAATTCGAGCTGCCAATCACTCGATTTCATATTGTACCCATCCGAAGCTATATTATATAATTTTTTTAGCCATTTAAATATCAGCCGGAAAAATTTCACTGGCTCTTGGACTAATATGTACGAAAAAGCGATTTTATAATACATATCTCTTCGGAAGAAAAATGCGATGAGAAAGTATGAAACTTTTTTTTTTAAATATAAAACTATAAAGTAGATGCAATTTTAAGTTTCTGAAATTCCTCAATCTATTTTCGCGGAGTTTCCGAAAATTATATAATTTAATACTCCTGTTATCAAAAACTAAAATTATGTCTGGTCACAGTGGCGGACTGGCCATAGGTTGGGATGCGGGAAACCCCGCCGGCGCCCACCCTATCAGGCACCCCCCTAAGGCATGTACATACTACTGCAATATCGTGGAAAATATGTTTGTTAATGAAAATGAAAAAATCATTATAAAAGTCCACGACTGTCTGGTCATACTTTTGTAATGTTGGTATGGATGATAATAATTGTAAGGATGTGGAAAGAAAAAAATGAAAGAGATAAACAATCCATCAAAACAGAAGCATTATAATAAATGATGGAGGGTGCAGAAAATTCAAATTAAATGTGGCGAAGGATTTAGAGGATCAGTGCTTTTTCTCCATTTTGATTTTCTTTCGATTCTTATTCTTGTCTTGGTGAACCAGTTTCTCAGCCCAGTCGTACCCATTCATGTGTAATAGGAGCCTGCGATGCCGCAGTACGTTAATCTTTTCAGGTCAAACGCACAGTCGTCCCCCATTCATGTAAAATAAAATATAATGCATGTGTTTCACGAAAACTATGCTTTGCAGTTAAATATGTCCATGCTGAGGCTGAGCGACGTTCCATTAAATCAGATTGAAAAATTGTTATTCCTGTATGTCACTCGCAGCGTGAAATCTGTTAGGATTGTAACTTTAGATTATAAAACGTTATCCATATAGTTTTCAACAATCAACACATTACCACCTTATAATGTGTTTTGATTGAATAATATAATACAGTATAATATAATAATTTACAAAGTTAATAAATTAATTAAGGCCCAAGCTTATATTGAATTTGCATTTATTCTCATTCACTTGGTAAAAAAAGTAATTAAATGAATTAGTAGAATTTGGCAAAAATAAGAATTAGGAGAATTTGACTAACATAACAATTAATAGAAGTCTATTAACTATTGAAGTATGGACGTGCGCTCTCACAGACTGCACCATGCTTCTGATATGTAGATCCCTCCCCCACCGATGTAAAGGATTATTAATTATAAAAGTTGATAAAATATATTAATTTCTTACTTATTGCAATGTCCCTTCGTATACATACTTGTATAAGTTAAATAACAAAAAACTTATTTACTTATGAAATTTTATATA
>CAKNXH010064239.1:284138-295512 GCA_932178445.1 Andricus quercusramuli | reverse complement strand
ACTTTTCGAATATGTTTTTTCAAAATAACTGATTTTTGGATTCATAAAGTTTCTGAGCCTTTTTGTTCAAAAATAGAATTTTTGCACAGATTGACTTGATAATATTGTGTTTCTAAAATTTTTCTCAAAAGAGTAGTAAAACATTTAATTTATTTTGCTCATAATATTAGCTTTGCCTTCAACTCTTCAACTAAATTCACAATGATTTTGAGAGAATACGAAAAACCCAAGGTTTTTGGTTCTTTAAATAGTACTAAATCTTCAATTTTTAGGAAAAACAAGAAAAGATCCACCACAGTCTACGGGTTTGAGCTAACAGCTTGTCACAATTTTATTTGTAACATTAAAATATTTTCTTCTCTTTTAGAATGTCCCAGGCGGAAAAAGTGATATATAGGTTATATAGAGTGGCAAAAATCATGTATAATTTTCATCTGTTTAATAAAACAAATGAAAATTATATATAATATTTCACACCACGCATAATTTTTCCGCTTGTGGTGTTAGTTAAAGAAATTATTTTATTCAAAGAATTTAAACAGAACACCAATTGAAATTCAAATTATTCAATTAAATGATTTTTTTTAATACTGGGTTTTTTGGGACACCCTGATGTGCAGTTCGAATCCCCGAAGGATTAAACGAAAATACATTCAGTCGTTAACATGGCCACTATTGCCAATAACAGCTGAAGCCGTATTATGCCGTATTATTTAGAATTTATTAATTCAAGGTATCTATATATCGACAAAAAGTATTGTTGTAAACCGCAGTGAATTTTAAGAAAAATTAAAGGAACATTTGGAAAAGAAGTAAGAGATTATTCAATTATATTCAAATGTGTGTAGTCTTTAATGGATTAGCTTCGTGATAAACGATATAAAA
Organism: Andricus quercusramuli; assembly: GCA_932178445.1. Taxonomy (NCBI): domain Eukaryota; kingdom Metazoa; phylum Arthropoda; class Insecta; order Hymenoptera; family Cynipidae; genus Andricus; species Andricus quercusramuli. Next base: position 294,627 of record CAKNXH010064239.1, on the reverse strand, counting down.
TGTATTTTAATTTAATTCTTCAAGGTATTATATTCAGATAAAATTATTTTCTGAGGATTTTTTTTCAATTCGGGACTGTAGATTTATTAGAGTGTTATCTCAAGATTGGTACAATTAGAAAAGGGTTGACCATTTTGAAGTTGAGATAAGTGAAATCAAAAATCACATCTTATGCACGTAAGGCCTATCCCAAGGCATTGAAAATACAACATATTTTAGCATGACGCCTAAACGGTTCTGAAAATTTTTTTTCAAAAACTGAGGCACAATAGAAGGGCAAAATTCAGAGATTTTGTTAAAATTTCAGAATTTTTTTCTATTTCTGTTATGAAGTAGAGTAGTAGAGCCCTGAAAATATGAAAGAACAGAGAAGTCCAATAAGTTAGATATTTTCACACGCATTCAGTTGATCGACGTGAAGTTGGAGCGTCTTCAATGGACTGGTGTGTGTTTTTTGTATGAATAGTTCTTTGCATGAATTTATCCTAGAGGGTTGCGCCGACAGACTTTTGACCGGCGGCGGCGATTTGAGCAAATTTGTTCGGCGGCAGAAAAAAACTGATAAGATTTCTAAGATAGCTGTCTAGCCTAATTTTTAAATTAGGCTTCACATTTTTTTATAAATAAACAAATATGACGAAAAAATGACCATTTTTTCTGTTTGACGTTCCCGGTGGTCTTCAATAACAGGAAAATTGTTGAAATTGCCTACGTTTTATAGAGTAACATTAGTTAACGATATTCCAATATTATATAATGAACAAACAAATTTGTTATAACAAAATTATCTGTTGAAAGAATGTTTTCTACGATCATCAATCATCGATCATCATTACGATCATTACGATCATCATTTTCTACGTCTTTTTTAGGTTCTTTAGCAAGAAATTTGGATAAAACCAACATAATGATGGAGAAATTTCTTTTTAAGATTATTATTGTGAAGCTTATAAATAAATTTAATAAACAACTGCATTGATCAGGCATTTTTCGACAGAAAAATTAGTTTTTTTCGATGTCAATTCATTTAATTTCAAATTTAATGATAATTTGAGCGAAATTCATCATTTTTTGATTTATCTTGTGATTTCTTTAAACAAATATAATAAACAAATGCATTATTCGGGCAGTTGTAGGGAGAAAAATTCGTTTTTTTTTATGCCAGTCCTTTCAGCTAGAAACATCATGACAATTTCAGCAACATTCATGATTAGTTTATAAATTTTATGATTTTTTCAATTAAATTCATTAATCAGGCATTTTTCGATAGAAAAATTCGTTGTTTTCGATGTCAATTTATTTAATTTCAAATTTAATGATAATTGAAGCGAAATTCATCATAGTTGATTTATCTTGTGATTTCTTCAATCAAATATAATAAACAAATGCATTATTCGGGCAGTTATCGGCAGAAAAATTCTTTTTTTTTATGCCAGTCCTTTCAGCTAGAAACTTCATGACAATTTCAGCAACACTCATGATTAGTTTATAAATTTTATGATTTTTTCAATTAAATTCATTAATCAGGCATTTGTCGACAGAAAAATTCATTTTCTTTGATGTCAACCTTTTTAATTAGAAACTTTATGATAATTGCAGCAAAATTCATAATTTTTTAATCAATTTTATGATTTTTTTAAAAACAAATTTATTGAAAACATATGCATTATTGGGGCATCTGTCGACGGAAAAATTCTTTTTTTTTTATGTCAGACTTTTTAATTGGGATATTCATAATAAATTCAGCAACATTAATGATCAGTTGATAAATTTCAGGAATTTTTTGTACAAATTTAATGAACAAGTGCATTAATCAGGTATTTGTCGACAGAAAAAATTCGTTTTCTTCGATGTCAACTTTTTTAATTAGAAACTTTATGATAAATTCAGCGAAATTCATAATTTTTTAATCAATTTTATGATTTTTTAAAAACAAATTTATTAAAAACAAATGCATTATTGGGGCATCTGTCGACGGAATTTTTTTTTATGTCAGACTTCTTAATTGGGATCTTCATAATAAATTCAGCAACATTCATGATCAGTTGATAAATTTCAGGATTTTTTTGAACAAATTTAATGAACAAATGCATTAATCGGGTATTTGTCGACAGAAAAAATTCGATTTCTTCGATGTCAACTTTTTTAATTAGGAACTTTATGATAAATTCAGCAAAATTCATAACTTTTTGACAAATTTTATGATTTTTTAAACAAATTTATTAAGAACAAATGCATTATTGGGGCAACTGTCGACGGAAAAATTCTTTTTTTTTATTTCAGACTTTTTAATTGGGATATTCATAATAAATTCAGCAACATTCATGATTAGTTCATAAATTTCATGATTTTTTAAAACAAATTTAATAAAAAAATACATTAATCAGGCATTTGTCGACAGAAAAATTAGTTTTCTTCGATGGAAATTTCTTTAATTCGGACCTTTATATAATTTCAGCAAAATACTAAGCAAAAATAATAATTTTCCTCGAATTCGGACTATTTAGTTTGGTAGACAATATTCGAGAAGCCGAGATATCTGCACTGTAAAAACTAGGATTCGATTTAGAACTTAATTCGGTATTAAAACAGTTCACGCAAGAAAACAATCACACTTCAGTTTGATCCACCAATCTAACAAAATAAGGTCGACGGTTCAACACTAATTTTTACGAATTTTTAATTTCATCTATTTTTTGTTGTTTGTAAGAGTGAAGTTTGGAACAATTGAAACAATGCACCCTCTGAATCAATTTAGTTCGCTATCTCGGATCATTTATCAATCTGAAGTTAGCAAACTAAACAAGACAGAAACTGGTACTAAAATAAGACTATTTGTGAGATCATATTAGAACGCCCAAAAAAGGATCCCAGATAAAAATGAATGCCTAGATTTTACTGTGTGGAGAGAATTATCTTTAATTGGAGAGTGAAAATATCGGTGATAAGATATAGAAATTCGAACGTTACTAGGAAGGCAAGTTTCGAGACGTGGAACAGTCAAATATATAACTTGTCGAGCAATATTACGTGCACGATCAATGTGCAAGTTTCGAGAGAGAACGAACATGCCACTTTGACAAAGCTGATAACGAGTAGATATATGAAAATTAAATCCTGCTAACATCCGAGCAATCCAACCTCAGCAACCGAAGCCCAGATTATAAGCGCTATAGGAGTGCCGCGCCGACCTGAGATAAAGAGATTACTTTCAGCACTTGGTCTCATCCAAACCTTTTCTTTTAATTTAGCCAGTCCTTTCAGGATCCTGAAGCGAAGCAGCGATGAAATTAAGCTACGCCACACTAAAGATTCAGAGACTCTGCATTGAAAATCGTAAATATTACCCCGCACCAAAGGCAATACTTTTGAAGTTCATGAACTGCGAGCAGATTCTTTAATAATCGACAGTTACACTCTCTCTCTAATTTTTAGTCGTTTAATGAACTGCGCGAGCACCTTTATACAGTTAGTGATAATAGCAGATCGGAGTTTCACTATCTGTCCAACTATGCTAGGCATTTCACGAAGTGGCTAACGTGCTACCGAGCACATAGTGTAATAAATATAATTTCAAGTAATCATCACTTAAGTCTAGCTTTCGATTATTCAAAAAATAATAAACCTAGGCTGAAATATTTAAAAAAATAGTGAAATTCTGATCTATCACACTAACTGTCTAAAGGTGCTTGTGTAATTCTCGAAACGGCTAAAAATTGAAGACAGATAGTTAAACTGTTGATTATTACACAGTGCGCTAGCAGTTCACGAAAGGTCTAGACATTTCCAATTACCACCCAGGATTTATGGAAAGGGAGAGGGTAATATGCATGGCTGGATAAGGATAAATGATCATTGAAAGGGACCAGTTGAGAGGTATGGAGACAAAGGAAGAATGGCTGTATACGGCGGCCTAACACGAAAAAGTAAAGATTTAATAACTTCAAATTTCTGACACAGCTACTTTCTAAAGATTTGAGGACCACAGCACGAAATTCTCTCCTGAAGAACATATGTGAGTGGAAGAGAAAAAATGGCATCCGGATGGTTGAAGGAAAAAGTTAGTATCTGGGAGGTAGGAGGTGAAAAGTGATATCTCGAGAATACAAGGAAAAAACTAATCTCTGGAGGAAGAAGGAGGGGCCAGGGGAAAAAGTGGTATCTGGGGTGGGGTCGAAAGAAAATAGATGATATCTCAATTCCTGGCATAGGAAAAGGGTGGTATCTGAGGAAGGGTTGAGGAGAAATCTGGTATCAATGATGGGAGAGGGAAAGAAATGGTATCTGGAAGGGTGAGGTAAAAAGATTGTGTCTGGAATGGAGTAGGGAAAAAGGTGCTATCTGGAAAAGGGGAAGGAAAAAAGTGGCATCTCGTAAAGGAGAGACAAGACGTGTTATCTGGCGAAGGGGAAGGAAAAATTAGGTATCTGGATAGGAGGAGGGAAAAAGTGGTATCTAAGGAGGGTGATGTTGAAGGGTTGTATCTAGCGAGGGGGCGGAAAAGATGGTATCTGGAGAAGGAAAGGAAAATGTGGTATCTGGGGAAGGGGCAGCAAAAGGTCTTATCTGGCGAGGGGAAAGGAAAAAAGTAGTAGATGGTGACGGGGAGAAAAAGGTGGTATCATAAGAGGAAAAATGAGAAAATAAGAGAAAAATAAGAGGGAAAATGTTTTATCTGGCGAGGAGTTGGAAGAAAAAAGATAGTATCTAAATTCCTGATACAGGAAAAGGGTGGTATCTGCAAAAAGATTGAGGGAAAGAGTGGTATCTGTGGTGAGTACGGTAAAAAGTTTGTATCTGGAGAAGGGGAGGGCAAAGTTGGTGGTATCTGAGGAAGGGTTTTGGGGAAAATGTGGTATCTGTGGAGGGGGAGGGGGAAAGGTGGTATCTGGAGAATGAACAGGGAGAAACAAGGTGGTATTTGATGAGGGTGGAGAAAAAATGTTTTATCTAGGTAACTGGAGGAAAAAGGTGTTTTCTGGGGAGAGGGAAGGAAAAAGTTGATATCTCAATTCCTGGCCCAGGAAAAGGGTGGTATCTGAGAAACGTTCGAGGGAAACGTTGATATCTAAGGATAGTGAAGTAAAAATCAGGTATCTGAGGTATGGGAGGGAAGAAGGTGTTATCTGGGGAGGGTGGATTAGTACCTGGGGTGGGCGTAGGTAGTATCTAGGGAGCGGGAGAAAAATGTCGCATCTAGAGAGTTTGAAGAAAAAGTGTGGTATCTGTGGAAGGGGTGGGAAAAGGATTTATTTGAGGAAGGGGATGAAAGAAGGTGATATTTCAACTCCTGGCACAGAAAAATGGTGATATCTGAGGAAGGTTTGGTGGTAAAATGTCGTATCTGGGGAGATGTAGGAAAACGATGACATCTTGGGATGGTGAAGTAAAAAGATGGTATCTGGCGAGGGTGTGGACAAAAGGTAGTATCCGGGTAGGGGAAAAGCAAAAAGTGGTATCTGGAGAAGAGGGGAAGGTGGTGACCTAGACAGGTTCAGGGGAAAAAGTGTATTAGAAGGAGATGAGGAAAAAGGTTTTATCTGGAGAGGGGGAAGGAAAAAGGTGGCATCTGGGTAGGAGGAAGGAAAAAGGTGGAAAAAGGAAAAATGTGGTATCTCGATTCATGGAATAGTGATATATCAAGTTTTAATGTTATAATTTCAAATGCTTTTCACTATCAGGAATTATTGCTCCACTTTGAATGCAAATTTGTTATATAATCTGGGTTTAATCGCTGTGTAATTTCATGAACAATGTGTCTTGAAGCGAGGTTCTGTAAATTGTTTACAGACGAGGAATTACCTTGCCCCGAAGTCAAGCTGTGACACTCCTGTGAACGGCTCTCAAGAAATTTCGTGCCTCTTGAATATATTCATGATTTTCCTCCCTGTTGCGAGTCAGCCACGCTCTAAAATCGAAGTGAAATGCACCAACGTAAGGAATTTTACTCTCCTTTAGCATCTCAAGCCAGACTGTGGGACCATCCAGGGTACTTTCCTCAAATATTCTGGTTTATAGGCCAAACAGACTGAAACTGTTAAGCCCCTTCGAATTTATAAAGCTACCATAGAAGCCATTTTTTTAATCTTCATCAGAAAAGATTGATTTTTTTCATTAGAAAAGGGATATCGTTGAGGATAAAAAAAAAGTTGAAAATACTTTTTGAGTGTTGTTTCTAGAGCTTCACTTTAATACGGTGATAATCAAATGTCCTTGATGGTAATTCCTTAGAAGTGATTTTTCTCATGTGATCGGGGGAAAATGAATATTTATACCTACTGCATTCAATCGCATAGACTAGTAGAGAGAAAAAGACATAGTTGGTTGTAGAATCTATCGAATAAAGTATGCGCTGAACAAAATTACACGTTCAATTTCACAAAGTGCTTTGGTCAAAGACTATAAATTAAGTGAGCAGAAACAAATGCCGGTCAATACCAATGTCCTAACGGTCCTAACCGAAGAAACGAAAAGATTAACCCTACTATATGAGACTAATGTGACCTGAAGTTTATCTTTGGTCACAAGACACTGTATTTGGAGTCCACAATAAATAAAATCAAAATTTTTAATCTTTTCAAATATGAACATAATCAACAATCAATTTTAACTTACCCTATCATTTCAACCAGAATCCTCTCAAGTCATAGGAAGAAAATTTACGTTTTCTTTATAAATATTTAAAGAAATCAGGTCGAAATAAAACAACAGGAGAGAAAATTGAAAGTGGAAAAGCACATTAATTTTAAAATGTTCCAGATCTGTCACCGTCATACGTCGAGTATAACAGATTCAAATAGGTGTTGAGGAAAATGTCGATTCTGGAAGATGTATTTCGTGGATGGGCAGAATGTTTGCAAAATCACGTACTTCCCGGTTTTGAATCTCATAGAAATGGTTTGCTCGCTGCCTGGAGGGTTCTTCGTGAGAGTGCAAGGAATGGAGAGGGATCGCCAAAGGAAGTAAAAGAGAAGGAAAGGACTTGAAGCTTCTATAACCATCTAAACAGACGGGCAATTCTATTCTCCACGATAAACCAGCCCTTTCGTTCCGTCTTCTTCTTTCCTCCTCAGAATTTCAGTTTCCTATTCCTAACAAGCCCAGCCGCCCGAATTGATGTTTGCTTCCATTCAGGCGGGAAGCGCCTCTATAAGTTTTTATGCTGTCAGGAGAAAAAGCCTTATCTGGGCAATGTGAAGAACCCATTGTCATTTCACTCCCGCTTTTCATTTTCTTTATCTCCTGTCCACGAAATCTTTCCAATCACTTTTTTAAGATATTGGCCAAAATTGGATTTTCACTAGGGGGAAAAAATAGTGAGGGAGAAATAAAAATATATTCTCAATTTAAAGAAGTAGAAACAGTGAAAAAAATCAAAATAAATTCTACATCTGTGTATAAATTAATAACTATTAAAAAATTTTTCAAATAAAAATTCGAATAAACCAAAACTCAAAAAAAGTAGGGGAGAGTCACCAGTTGCGGGCACTCTCCGGCTGTGGGCACCTCTGCATGACAACTGACAGAATACAAATATGCCGGATCTAACTGGTGGCGTACTTGTATTCTGACAGTAGTACGCAGTTTTCGTGGTGATATCAACGTAAATAGACGATTTGTGCATTAGCTGCGATCATATTGAAAAAAATAAGCAAAAATTAACGCATTTGTAATTTAACAATGTTTAAAAACTGCGATAAATCAAAGTAAATAATCTCAAACAGGTGAAGTGTTATCGATATTTTGACAGTATTTTCGTTGTGATTTAAGATGCCTCATCGATTTATATGCAAGTTATGAAATATCACATTTTCTTTATGCACCGATAATGGTCGTGAATTCCGGTTGTGGGCACTTAAATGTAACCTGTTGTGGGCACATTTTTTTTATTTAGAGCGTATGTTTGACTTGAAAACTGTCAGATATCATCATTTAGGCCGACATAACATATTCCATTAACGTTTTAACGTATTTTAGTTATTATTTTAGTTCACGTATTTCAGCCATGACAACCCCGAAGAAGTCAACTACGTAAGACAAATACCTTTTTTTCATATTTTTGCCACTTAAGGCCTTTAAAATTAATAAACCTTGAAATTCTTTAGAATTAGGTGCATTTTGCTTTAACTATTTCCATTTTCAGCGAATTTTCGAAGGGTGCCCACAACCGGTTACGATTTTTTTTGTGTTGCCAAAAATGGTTATTTCACAAAATTGGTCGTAAAATTTTTATAGTTGACGGAATCATTGTACTTACCTTAGCAAAAAGTTAGCTAAGGCCTCTAGCTTTCCAATGAGATCCATATTTCCGCGATAATATGGACTCAAACGAAAATTATGGGTCAAAAACCAAACTGTGCCCACAACCGGAGACTCTCCCCTACTAGTTAAAGTTACCAGACGCGTAAGGTTAAAAAATTTCCAGTTATTCTGATCACAAATTATTCCTATTATGCCTAGAAAATTATAGTTATTTCATTTTGGTTGATTTTCTCTTGTTAAAACTGTTGTGGCTAATATTTCTGGTAACAGAAGTATGGCGCACTGGTTTTGGCTTACAGAAATCTGTATTTTGTCTCATTTCGTGTTGCTGGACGTGTCTAGTGAATCAGATCACAAGTATAAATAATTAATAGTGAAGCATGAATTTAGTTGTGTTATGAAAAAAGGCTGCACACGTAAATCAAAATTTGAAGTTTCCAAGTATGTTTTGTATTGTATTCTGAGGTTTTTAGGGAGCGTTTTTCTCATGAATCTTTTTCAATCCATAACATATATTGATTGGAATAATTTTGAAATTTTACATTACAAAAGTAATCAGAGTAAGAGAGTCTCAATGGAAATGCTTCACATTTGTGTCACGCATTTTATTGAATGAACACCGAAAGCTTAGTAGATTTTTTGTAAATGTTTGTCGATTGTGATTTTTAAAAAATACGAGAGAAAAAAAGAAGAAAGGCAATTTAGATGTTGGTTTCTCTTTCTTTACTTTTTTAATTTTTTCATTTTGATGAGGCATGTAAGAGTGTGTTCTCCAAATTTGATCGTTGGATTCTTAATTTTTTTTTAAATTTCGCAGTTAAATATTTACTCAATTATTAATTTAAAGTATATTATTTATATACTTTTTATATTTCCTGACAATTTACAATATAGAATAGATTTCTATCGACTTTGTGTCATCTTAATGTCACTCCAACCGCTTACAGTCCTTGGTATACTTAACGTATTCCTACCTCTCATTCCTTTTATCCCACTGTAAAATCTCTAACAATTTTGATTGAATAATTTTAAAATCTAGATTGATAATTTTCAGTTTGGTTACTGAAATATTTTAATCTTGTACTGTCAATAAGTATGGAGACTAGGGTTCAGTGACAGTTTGGCGAGATATTGGTCTTAATTATGACTTTTTTCAACACTCTTTCATAGATACACAAAAATGAGCAAATTACTAGATTTTATGTGTATTCGTTCACTAATTTTTCATTTTTTCTTTAAGGTAACTACTGTAAGGCGAATCCCCGGAGTATGGGGGATTCGCCTCCTGCAAGGGGCCTCCTTTTAGACTGACCAGGGAAACATACACCCTTTAGAATTTTGTTTGGATCCAGACTACTCCCAGTAATAAGTAATAATCAAACTTCTCATAGGCTTAATACTTTTCATAGTATTAAGATACGCTTTTCATCCATTCTCGCGAAAACGACTTTTAAAAAATCTACACATCCCGGTAAGAAGAGGAGAATTCAAAAAAATTAATACTTTCATATTTAAACGAAAGAGTGAGCATTATTTAATTTCTTTTGAATGTGCTAATTTTACATCGGGAGAAGTGCCCAACCAAAGAATAGGTTTATCTCCGAAACTAATTCTTTTCTATTTCCTTAACCCGTAGTGGTCACACTGGGTCTAGTGGACCCCATGCTTAATATTGATGAACTTCAAAGTGTAAAATAAATACACTTTTTTCAAAGCTTGTTATAATATTATTTTTTTCTTCAAACTATACTATTTTGAGAGTAAAGCGCAGGAAGCGTTTCTGCTCTATCTCAAAAATTGAAATTTCGTTGAATATTTTTGCGGAAAAAGACAAATTTTCTCGCGTTTTTCAGCATAACAAAATTTGGAAAAGAAAAATTATTGGATTATGAAGAGGAACTCTTATACTAAATCCCAGTTCAAGGTTTGAGTCCATAAATAAAAAAGAACGGAAATGGCAACTGTTTTTCTGCGTGGGGTCCATTGGACCCAGTGTGACCACTACGTTATTTTCACGAGGTGTGACCACTACGGGTTAACGAATGCCACTTGTGCTGTGTTCCATGCAGGCGAACATATTTTCCATTTTTTTAATTCCTCTTAATGCGAGCAGTAGACACACCTCTGAAGGTTATTTTTAATTCCATACTTACATGCTGTATTTTGGATTAATTTAATTCTTTCTAATCCGTCCACAAAATGCGTGCACTTGCCTGATTTCTATTCC
>CAKNXH010064239.1:262391-282623 GCA_932178445.1 Andricus quercusramuli | reverse complement strand
ACCCCTCAATATTTATAAATTTGCTGAAAATTGCTACATTCATAGGAGAAAATTTAAAAATATATATATTTTGCACTGTGGACCAAAATAAAGTTGACGTGTTTCGCCAAAATAAATAAAAAAATTAATGGGGGTAGCTACCCCTAACCACTTTTTAGTTGGTATCCATGATAATATATACTTTCCATACACATTGTAATATATCAAATTGTACGAATATCGCTGTAATTCGATGTTCGTGGTGTAAGAAATCATTATGTTTTAAACACTTTTTTGACGAGTATCATTATTGTTCAAAGTTTGAACAATAAATCTTCGATATACTGTGTGCAACAGGTATTTTCTTCGGATTTTTCTTGCTAGATGCAAGTCTTATTTTGCAATTTTCTACATAATTGTGGGGTGGTTTACCCCCGCGTAATTTTTTATTCACGTTGGATGGGCTCTATTTTACTTCCTTCATTATAAAATTAATTTCCCAATTTTTTTGGGTATGGAAAGTATATATTATCATATACACAAAATAGAAAGTTTTCAGGGGTAGCTACCCCCATTAATTAGAATTTTTTTTTGTGAAACAAGTGATTTTTATTTTCATGTCAAGTGCGAAATATATTTTTTTCAAATTTTTCTCCTATGAATTAAGCAATTTTCAGCACATTTTTAAAAACATGTAGGGGTGGTTTACCCCCGCGTAATTTTTTTATTCATGTTGGATGGACTCTATTTCACTTCCTTCGTTATAGAAATAATTTCCCAATTTTTTTTGTGCATGAAAAGTATATATTATCATAAACATAAAATGAAAAGTGTCTAGGGGTAGCTACCCCCATTAATTTTTTTACAATTTTTTTTGCGAAACACGTCAACTTTATTTTGGTCTCAAGTGCGAAATATATTTTTTTCAAATTTTTTCCTGTGAATTTAGCAATTTTCAGCACATTTTCAAAAATATGTAAGGGTGGTTCACCCCCGCGTAATTTTTTTATTCATTTTGGATGGACTCTATTTCACTTCCTTCGTTATAGAAATAATTTCCCAATTTTTCTTGTGTATGAAAAGTATATATTATCATAGACATAAAATGAAAAGTGTCTAGGGGTAGCTAGCCCCATTAATTTAAAAAAAAAAATTTTTTGCGAAACACGTCAACTTTATTTTTGTCTCAAGTGCAAAATATATTTTTTTCAAATTTTTTCCTGTGGATTTAGCAATTTTCAGCACATTTTCAAAAATATGTAGGGGTGGTTTACCCCCGCGTAATTTTTTTATTCATGTTGGATGTATTCTATTTCACTTCCTTCGTTATAAAAATAATTTCTCAATTTTGTTTTGTGTATGAAAAGTATATATTATCATAGCCAAATAATAAAGTGTTTTGGGGTAGCTACCCCCATTAATTTTTTTACCAATTTTTTTTGCGACACACGTCAACTTTATTTTGGTCTCAAGTGCAAAATATATTTTTTTCAAATTTTTTCCTGTGAATTTAGCAATTTTCAGCACAACTTTAAAACTATTTAGGGGTGGTTCACCCCCTTAATTTATTTTTTTTTCGTTGAGAAAATTACGTTAGTCATCTTTCATCATGAGGAAACTTTCCCAGTAGGTTTGGTCGAAATCAATTTTGTTTTTCTACACAAAACTATACAATCGACACTTGCGACCCCTATCTTTGAGGGGTTGTTTCACCCCCTTAAAGTATTTTTCCGCAGATAAAAAAAAATACGTGTCACTTAGTTTTTCGAGTATTACAACATATATCAGGGAGAATCAAATCGGCGAGGGACACCTGGAGTACCTTCCTTGTAAGTCCCTAAGAAATACCAGGTTTTTTCAGGAAGTGTGCTATGTGGGTACACCAGCAGCCTTACCATTTTTTAATAGTGTTCTATATCGCAGTTGTGGTGCCCTATAGCTTCACCTCCCAATAATTCCTTAAAGGGGTCTCTCAAAGCGTCTAGCATCCCGTCTATGTTACATAGCATTTTACCCTTGCTATTTCACAAGCTGACTAACTCTCTACTTTTACCTCCTTTCATAATGTTCAATGCTCATTCATAAAACAGTTTCTTGCTTCCTTCAAAGTCGTTTGCATTTTCTTCACATCTTCTGTTTCAATTTCTTCTTTGCTTTCCTTGACTAGTAGTTTTACTTTCCTCTTTTCGTGTCTGTCATCATTTTCAAGTCTATTTTTCTCCTCATCGCTGAAGCCTGTGATATTCAACTACCTTTTATACGCTACTTACTTTCCTTTGGCAGCTACTTGGATTTCATCATTTCACCACGCATCACCAGACATTCTTCCTACAACCGCAGTACCACATACGTCAGGAATACTCCTAACAATGACACCCCGGAGCATAGTTGATGCGCTCTCTATATCTTTATTGTTTATTAGCGCCTTCCAAGTTGCCTTATCTATGCGTTCGTTTATCCTATTCTGAAAATCTATTCGCAATTCCGGTTTCTGTAGGTTCTCAATCTTGATTGGCGTTTGTTTCGTTTCTTTGGTTCTCTTTCTTCTCTATTCCTGACCTAAGTTTATTTTGGAGACTAGAAGGTAACGATCAATATTGCATTTAGAGCCCCTCATGACCCTTGTATCTTTTACTAGCTCTCTTATTCTTTCATCCGCAACAACGAAGTCAATTATGCTGTGGCTATTTTCTGTACACCAGGTGTACATGTAGATCATTTTATGCCCTAAATCAAGTTTTGTAATAAACTAGCCCTTTTCTAAGCATAAGCTAACTAATCTTTCTCCGTTACCAGTTGGTCTTGGATACCCAAAATTACCTAGCAAGAACTTATAGTGTCATACAAAGTGTCCCAGAAGGCGTCTTTTACTTTGCTCCTGTTACCAGTAACTGGGGCGTAGCACGCTGTGATAAATAATCTTCTGATTCCTACTTTCATTCTAGCCCACAACAATCTAAGAGATACAAATCTATCATCCCTGACATGCTGACCTGCTCTCTCATTTATAATCAAACTGACCCCTTAGTTGCCACGTGAATCACTATCTACTCTTGACTATAATTCAAGTACACATAAAATATCTAGCTTTCTTATGTGCATAGTTGGTTGGTGTATGAGAAGGTCACCAGCCAAAAAAAAATGACTTTAGCAAAATTATTGAATTTTCATCAGACAATTAAACTTCTAGCCAAGTTCAAGTTTTACGTCAAAATGACGAAGTTTCTAGAAAAAAGCCGAATTCTCAACAACAAAACCAATCCCCATTCAAAAAGTAGACTTTTCAACCAAATATTTATCCATTTAGGAACTAAAAGGGGTATGCCCCCCCCCTCTTCCGCCATAAAGCGAGGTAGTCCAAATTTTCAGTGTTATCAATAAAATCTCAACATAATTTGAAGTTTCGACTATAAAAATTGCATTTCACTACAGAACTTAATATTAAATAAGGCCGTGGCTACGGGTACCAAAATTTCGGTACAAATAACCGGATTTTTCGGTACCAATAGAGCTGGGAAAGGAGCTATTTATACTGACATTTCGTTACAAATGACCAGATTTTTTCGGGCCGTGTAGACACTTCTATTACACTGAGCGAAGAATTCTCCAGTGGTTCGGGATTAGACCCCAATAGTTGGGGTGGTTTCTCTTATTTTCTGTTTCACACGAAGGCTTGGTGCGCTCGCACCAACGAGTCGTGCAAGCACCCCAGCCATTGGGGTGCTCACCCGAAGCAGCAGCGGCCGAACTGGTGGGTTGCTCGCCCCAATGGTTGGGGAGCTTGCACCTATGATTCGGGAGATTCGAGTCGTCCACCGCGTTGGATGTTGCACGTTCGACGTTTGCGCATGTTCGCTAATGGCCGCAGCTGATAAACATCAGCCTCTTCCCGAATGTCACCGTTTCTAGTTTATGTCAATTATATTATTCATGTGCGACATGTCAGTGGAATACAGTGTAAACTAGTCATCTGGTTTTTCTTTGGATAATCATTAACGAAGGTAAGAGAAATATAAAACCTTATTTTTTCTCCAGAATTATTTCTGTATATATGCATACATCTCGCACATGAATAATAAAATTGACATAAACTAGAAGCAGTGATATTCGGGAAGAGGCTGATGCTTATCAGCTGCGGCCATTAGCGAACATGCGCAAACGTCGAACGCGCAACATCCAACGCGGTGGACGACTGAAATCTCCCGAATCATAGGTGCAAGCTCCCCAACCATTGGGGCGCGCACCCCACCAGTTCGGCCGCTGCTGCTTCGGGTGAGCACCCCAATGGTTGGGGTGCTTGCACGACTCATTGGTGCGAGCGCACTAATCCTTCGTGTGAAACAGAAAAAAAGAGAAACCACCCCAACTATTAGGGTGTAAACCCGAAGCACTGGGGAATTCTTCGCTCAGTGTAATCAATTTGAATTACTCATCTTTGAAGAAGCTTCTGCTTTTCCTCAATTCCCAAGTCACACTTTTAGTTTGGCTGTTAATACTTTTTATGAAAATGAATTGAATTGTCTGTATACGGAAACATAATTTGAAAATAATCGCACATGAGAATTCATATTTTGTTCTTTTTCACATTGAGTAAAATAGGACCGTATTCATTGAGAGTACGCGATTAACAGAGTTTAAGGAAACTCACTTGGCGATTCGATACGGTCAGGTATCTGGTTTCATTTTCACCTACTGTTACAAATATCGAAATTCTTAATTTTTAATTTAAGTTTTACCAGAATATAGTTGAATTTTTTAACCAGAAAAGAAGATAAATTTTCAACAAAAAGGATGACTTTCCAACAAAATTATTGAAATTTTATCAAAGAATTAAACTTCTAGCCAAGTAATAATGTTTTTAACTTTTGAAATCGCAGGAAAAGAAACTTCTATTTGAATAGAGTTTTCAATGAAGAGTTGTTTTACGACAAAAAGACTAATTGTCTAGTAAAAAGCCGAATTCTCAACAACAAAACCAATCCCCATGCAAAAAGTAGAATTTTCAAACAAATAATTAGATTTTTCAAACAAATGGTTGGATTATTTTTCCAACTATTTATCGATTTAGAAAATTCAAAATTTATGCAATTGGAAAAATTGAAAAAAAGGTTTGAAAATTATGAAAAGGAAAAAAAATTATGAAAACTTGCCGAGATTATTATTTTCAAAAATCTTCTGGCTGCGCACGTGGCTCGCTTTACTCGCAAGTTTGAGCGCGCTTATTAAGGTAATGGGGGGGGCAGACTGGGACATCAATGCGGCCCTGGCATTTTCTACCTAAGCGGCCCACCGGATTAATATGTAAAAAAATAATTAAATATATTCAAAAATATCATATCTATATATAATTATGATTATCAATTGAGGGTCTTCTATAATATTAATTTTTTACTAGTATAAAAGGAGACCCTTCATATCCAGAAAGATTAAAAGAGCTGTAATTGAATACTCTTCAATGCATTTATAAATTTTTTTTAAAGTATATACATATGTTTAATTACACATCTTTATACACATATGTTTAATTATCAAGAAGATTATTTATTTCATTTGATTAATTGTGCAATTATAACAAGAAATAAAAAAATGTAATAATTTTGTTTGAAAATAAAAATAGATTTAAAAAATATTTGAAAACCTCAATTTCAAAATTTGTTTAAATATATAAAATTGAAAAATACAAAAAAAGGGAACCGTCATAACATCACGTCTACGTCGCAGTTCTGGGTAGAGTGAAGAATGAATGAATCATAATGTATTTATCAAAAAATATACATAATTATACAAATTTTGTAAAAAAATAACGAAAAATCGTATCGCTCGAATGTTAAATATAAAAACTTGTAAGGAATTAATATAAATAGGTTGGTGGGGGGGGGGGGGGTCAATATACATTTATATAAAAATTAATTAATATTATGGGTGAAAATATTTATCTTTGATAAATTAATCAATTATTACATATTTATTGCTTAATGTGAAAGGTCTTATATGTTATCATAGAAGATATGAATGCTAAAATAAAGAAAAACCGTAAAAATCGTAATTTTAATGTAGCTTTTTAATACGATCAGCTAGGATTTCAAACTAAGTGGATTTTGCTTCCTGTAAGCATCTAGAAAAAGACTGTCCGAACAGTGTTTTCAGACATTTTTGTTCAACTTCTTTTAGCTTGAAGATCACCGTGGGATACTCCCAACTGTGCACGTGCACAGATGGAAGACTTCCAACGGTGCACGTCTCAATTCGCGAGGGGTACAACTGTGCATGGAGCATCTGTGCACTTGCCCAACTGTGCACGCCGAGGGCCGGTGGTACAGATGTGCACATGCACAGATGGGAAACTTCCAACTATGCACGATGACATTTAGATGTGCACGGATGCTATCCCACTAACGTTTTACGTGCACAGATGGAACACTTCTTATTGTGCACGTGCACAGATCGGAGACTCCCAATTGTGCACGTGCACATATAGGAGACTCGCAATTGTGCACGTGCGCAGATAGGAGACTCCCAACTATACACGTCTCAATTGATACGATCAGTTTTTTAACACACATGTTATCGTGCACAGATGGGAGACTCCCAACTGTGCACGTTTAAATTAATACTATGCACAGCAAGGGATATCGGTGGAATATCCCATTTATCTCCCACGATATCGCAGGCATATCCCAGGAGATTCCAGGGACATCACGAGTACCCTACGGGGCGGAAATCTCGATATCCTTGGAATGTCCCAAAGATATCTCAGAATATGCTGAGGATATCCCATTAATGTCCCAATTTTTAAAGCCCGGGATATCTCAAATTCCATAATTCGGGACATCCTAGGATATTCTTACGATGTCCCGTATTTAAAATGCAGGATATGCCAAAGATGTCCCCAAGATGTCCCAAGATATCCTAATAATATAATTTATTATAATATTATTAAAAAATTCATATATGTACCCTTTGCAAATAATTTATACTCACTGTGGTTTGAATAAACAAATTCAGCATTATTTAAAAAATATTTCCCCGAAGCTACAAAAAATAAGAATCGAAGATAGTATGTAGAGCCGTGTTCATAACTTTTCAGTCTAGTCTTTTTCAACACTTATGACATGTTGTTGACCGTATAATCAAAATTTGGCAAAATCATGAAAAAAGGTAAACAAATTTTAAATTAGTAGGTATACCAAATTCAATGAATCATGCATGCAAGCAGTGCAAGCTGCAGGTTTTAAAATATCAGAAGTTTCGAAAAGCCGACCGGCTTTTTCTTCATTACAGTTAACTTAACCTGGAAAGTGCACAAAATGTATATACTTTAATGAATTTAATTAGTTTACAATGGAAATTAAATCATTAGTCACAAAAGCAATTAACAAAAATTGTTATTCAGTAAAATGAAAAATAAAAGTAATTAGTTAAAACATCAAATTTTTCATGAGTTTTATCCATTATGCCACGCAGTTATATCTAACCTCCAGCGAGCCTCCATATACCTAATACATATGTATACCTAATCCATATGCAAAATATACATACAAAATTATTAAAAGCAATAAAATTGTTGTTCTTATATGTATATTCCTTTTTATTTCTTGAATTTTTAATCTCCTAGTAATTAATTAGAATATCAGCAGAATTTTTTAATATAATAATATCGGGATATTTGTGGGACATTTTACTATGGTATTGGGATATCCCGTGGACATTCTGCGGGATATTGTTAGGATATCCTGTCAAGATATCCTCAGGAGCAGAAATCTCGATATCCCTGGAATATGCCACGGATATCCCGGGAGATTTATGGGACATTTTTCAGGATATCTCATATCCTGCCGAGATATCCTAGGGATATGCCAAGGATATCATTTTGTTGTGAGGGTGAGATTTTCAACAGACAAGTCGACATGCATGGATGGGATACTCCAAACTGTGCACGTGCACAGATGGAAGATTCCCAACTGTGCACGTCTAAATTAATACGATCATCTTTTTCACTAATAAGTCCACGTGCACAGTTGGAAGCCTCCCATCTGTGCACGTTAACCATTGCTAGGGTTACCATCTCTACACGTCGACATTTCGGCGTGCACAGTTGGGAGTGTCCCATCTGTGCACGCCAAATTTGAGACGTGCACAGATGGCCCGATGTAGAGTTGTGCATGTGGCCATCGACGTGCACAGTTGCTCCGTGCACAGTTGTGCGTCATCTCATACAGACATACAGACAGAAAGATCCCTCACAACAAAATGATATCCTTGGCATATCCCTAGGATATCTCGGCAGGATATGAGATATCCTGAAAAATGTCCCAAAAATCTCCCGGGATATCCGTGGCATATTCCAGGGATATCGAGATTTCCGCTCCTGAGGATATCGTGACAGGATATCCTAACAATATCCCGCAGAATGTCCACAGGATATCCCAATACCATAGTAAAATGTCCCAGAAATATCCCGATATTATAATAAAAAATTCTGCTGATTTTCTAATTAATTACTAGAGGATTAAAAATTCAAGAAATAAAAAGGAATATACATACAAGAACAACAATTTTATTGCTTTTAATACTTTTTTTATGTATATTTTACATATGTATTAGGTATATGGAGGCTCGCTGGACGTTAGATATCTGCGTGGCATAATGGATAAAACTCATGAAAAATTTGATGTTTTAACTATGATTACTTTTATTTTTCATTTTACTGAATAACAATTTTTGTTCATTACTTTTGTGACTAATGATTTGATTATTTCTATTGTAAACTAATTAAATACATTAAAGTATATACATTTTGTGCACTTTTAAGGTTAAGTTAACTGTAATGAAGAAAAAGCCGGTCGGCTTTTCGAAACTTCTGATCTTTTTAAACCTGCAGCTTGCACTGCTTGCATGCATGATTCATTGAATTTGGTATACTAATGTAAAATTTGTTTACCTTTTTTCATGATTTTGTCAAATTTGGTTATACGGACAACAACATGTCATAAGTGTTGAAAAAGACTAGACTGAAAAGTTATGAAGACGGCTCTATGCATACTATCTTCGATTCTTATTTTTTGTATTTGCTTCGGGGAAATATATATATTTTTTAAATAATGCTGAATTTGTTTATTCAAAGCACAGTGAGTATAAATTATTTGCAAAGGGTACATATATGAATTTTTTAATAATATAATAAATTATATTATTAGGATATCTTGGGACATCTTGGGGACATCCTTGGCATATCCTGCATTTTAAATACGGGACATTGTAAGAATATCCTAGGATGTCCCGAATTATGGAATTTGAGATATCCCGGACTTTAAAAATTGGGACATTAATGGGATATCCTCAGCATATTCTGAGATATCTTTGGAACATTCCAAGGATATCGAGATTTCCGCCCCGTAGGATGTCATTCGTGATATCCCTGGAATCTCCTGGGATATGCCTGCGATATCGTGGGAGATAAATGGGATATTCCACCGATATCCCTTGCTGTGTGGGATTTACATACATACAGGCATACATACAGACATATAGAGACATTCGTGAAACCCTGTTTTTCGGGTTCAGGGGGTCTCAAAACGTGGGCATTTTACAAAAACGGAGGAGGCTAAATTTTACACAAATCTAATGATGAGAACGTAAAAAAAGTTTTCATAATTTATTTACTTCCTTAAAGTTTCTATAATTTTTACAATTCAATCATTTTATAAAATTATAGTAAAGTTTATAAAATATGGACATGTATAGGAGTTATTTTTCGGCAATTTTTCATTCGTTCCAAGCGGTTTGATACCGATTGGTGAAAAATTGAATGAGATAGTATCCATTACAGGTATAGGAAAAGCAGCGTTCGTTCAATAAAATATATTCGCGGTATTTTGCTTGGCGTTGACCAACCACAGCAAATGTTGATTTGGTAATATACTGCATTTTCCCCATTTTTTCAAATCCTCTTCACAGAATTAGCTCAATGATTTAGCTTTGGGCCAATTTTTTGTAGAATTCCAATAATTTCTGGTTTTTTGGAAGAAAATTTTCATACTTCGTTCTATAAAAATTGTGAACATTGAAGCGAATGTCAAAAAGAGCCACCAATTAAAATTAACTCGTGTACATTTATTAATGGATCGAAACGGGCAGTTTTTTTAATTCAATCAAATAAAAAAGCCTAAATTAGTTTTATAAAGCATCAAATAAATAATCAATTGGTGCGCTATAAATAATCGATATAGAATGAAACATTTGGATTGAAATTCATTCTGAAGAAAAAAAATTTTTAAAAAAGGTATATTTCACTTATAGAGGTAAACTTTAATCTTCTTCTTCGACACGGAAAATTTCTTCTCATAACATCACGTATTACAATATTAACCCAAGAGTTAATCACTGCAGCATGGAAATTTCGCATAAGAGAAGTTTCATCTACTCCTTGATTACACACCTTCCCAACTAGTTTTAGTAATTGAGCTCTATAGTGTAAAGCTGCTTTGAGATGAAATGTGAAATTCCAGCAAAAATTTTTAAATCATTTGTACCTATGTTAAATTTATTAATATTTTTTATAATGAAATTGTCTTCGAGGCCAATTTTGTAGACAGTAATTTCCAAATATATTTTAGGACTAAGTTCGAAAAAAAAGGCTTCTTAAATTTAAATTACAGGCCTCGAACTCAATTTAGAGGTAAAAAATAGTGTAAATAGTGTCACAAATTTGAAAAAATAGTGTCAATATAGTATCAAAAAATTTGTCAAGCAATAAACCGATATTATTGGAAATAAATAATAGAAGGAGGTGTGATCTGAAAATGAACAAAGTTTGGATTGAATTAATTTTTACACTCTCATTCATGAGTGTAATGTAATCGTCCAGGATAGCTTTTGAAGGATTTTTCGAATCGAGTTAACCCTTGATGAACTTTTCAAGGGTCCCAAAATGAAGTTTAAGTTCGTTAACCAGATATTTTCAACCAAAATTAAAAAATTTAGAGCATTTTCAAAATTTGCAAAATTTTATTTTTGCAAGTTTCAGAAATTTTTTGTAAGTTTCTCACAGATGGGTAAAATACTTGCAAGTTATTAAAATGAAATCTTTGATTTCAATGAAAATCAGAAAAGTTATACATACTTTTCAAAATTTTGGAAAAATAGAAAAAATTATTTTTCTGATAGATTGAGAAATTTAATTCAAAATTTTCACTAGATATAAAATATATTTCAAAACTGTCCGTTTTAGATTTTTCGATTAGACCAAAATTAAAAAATGTAGAGCTTTTTCAAAATTGGAAACAAAAATTTTTAATGAGTTTTGGAAATTTTTGTGAAAGTTTCTGGTAGAATATAAAAAGGCTTGCAAATCATCTCAATGCCATTTTTAATTTCGATAAAATTTAAAAGAATGATATGCTTTTCAACATTTTGAAAATTTCCAAACAATTAAAGAAGATATTTTTGATAGATTAAGAAATATTATTCCAAATTTCTACTAGATATAAAATATATTTCGAAAATATTCTCATGCAATTTTTCAATTAGACCAAAATTCAAAAAGCTAGATCATTTTCAAAAATATGCAATTTTTGTTTTTAAGAGATCCATAAGATTTAATCGTTATTTTTAATAGATTCTAACAAGATTTACCAATTATTTTTCATTTCAATGAAATTGTTCAATTAGACACAAATTGAAAATGTTCTAGAATAATTAATCATAGAGT
This sequence comes from Andricus quercusramuli, assembly GCA_932178445.1. Lineage (NCBI taxonomy): Eukaryota > Metazoa > Arthropoda > Insecta > Hymenoptera > Cynipidae > Andricus > Andricus quercusramuli. Next base: position 270,934 of record CAKNXH010064239.1, on the reverse strand, counting down.
TGTCTAAGAACTGAAGTTCGAACGATCAAAATAAAAGCCTGCGGCCTAATGTCTTTATTTAACAAATTAAAAAAATATATGTTTTCCTTACTAACATTGTAATAAAAATGTACCTACTTCTGATAAGCTGTTTAATTTTGTCTACATCGTTCTATTTTTCAAAGAGAACTGACTCTATAACATAATTATCGAGCGCGAATTGCGAGTGTCCCAATGAGAATGTAATCGTCTAAACCGCAGGTGCTTTGAGAACCTTCTTTAATAACAAATGGAAAACAATTTTTTTTTAATAATTATACGATTGTCGATTTTCTTTTGTCAAATTCTATTAGTACTTAAAAAATCACATAGCACACTTTATATCAAATTTAATGAATAACTTGAAGTAAACTTTATTTTTTCTATAAGTAGCATGGAAAAAATAAAAAAGGTGCCAGAAGATTAAAAAGGTACAAATATCCTGTGTCACTTTTGTCGTAATAAATGTTCGGTATACTTTGTGTAGTCCGAACTAAAAAAGACAATGGAAAATGAATATTATTTTTTGAGACCCGCAAGGCTTCACATTCTTGCCCCTTTTTCTCATTTTTTCAATTAAATGCGAACAAAATTAATGGAACCCAATAATAAAACCCAACTATTCTTGGTTGAAATTCATTATTTTCGCTTGAAAAGTCTACAAATAATTTTTTGGTTAAAAATTTATCTTTTTTGGTTAAAATTTTTTATGTTTGGCTCAGAATTTAATTATTTTGTTGAAAATTCAACATTTTCGTCGAAAATTCATACTTATTGATTAAAAATACAACGGTGTTGTTCCAAATTCAACAATCTCATTCAAAATTTTTTCTTTCTTGACTGACAAAGTTTTTTTGCTTGAAAATTCAACTATTTCACTGAACATTCATCTTTTCAATTTGGAAATTCATCTCTTTCTGAAATTCAACTGTCTGGTTAAAAATTAATGTGTTAAGAATCAAAATTAATTTTTTTTCTCGAAAATTCATATTTTCAAGTTGAAAATTAATTTTTTTGTCGAAAATTCACATTTTCATGTTGAAAATTCAACTGTTTGTAGAAAATTCGTATTTTCGGCTCAAAAATTCAACATTTTAATAGAAAATTTAACTATTTGTTTGAAAATGTATGTCTTTTGTAGAAAAATTCGTCTTTTCTGGTAGAAAATTTATTTTTTGGCTGAAAATGCAACTGCCTTGATTAAAAATTAGTATGTTTCAGTTGAGGATTCAAGAATGTGGTTAATACTCCATTTGTATTGGTTTAGTTCAACAATTTATTATTAATTTTTTTTTTTTTTTTTTAATATTAGCTATTACATTTTTCGTTTAAAATTCATCTTTTTAGGTTGAAAATTCCACTCCTTAATTGAGAATAATTGAACTACTCTCTTTAAAAGTTCATACTTTTGATTGAACATTCGCATTATCGGGTTAAAATTCAACAAATATTTGGTAGAAAATTAAACTGTTTTGTAAAAAAATCGTATTTTCGGCTCGAAAATTCAACAATTTTGAAGAAAATTAATCATTTTGGTTGAAAATGTATGTATTTTGTTGAAATTTTGTCTTTTCGACAGAAAACCCATTTTTTTTATTTAAATGTAACTGTTTTCTTGGAAATTAATTTGCTTTAGTTGAGGATTCAAGTATTTTTTTGAAAATTCGTCTGTTTTGTGTATCTTTTATTTCAAAATAAAATCGTTTTTGTATACGTATCAACTATTACACTTTTCGTTGAAAATTCATCTTCTTAAGTTGAAAATTCATCTTCTTAAGTTGAAAATTCATCGTCTTAAGTTGAAAGTTGAACTACAATCTCAAAGGTTAATTTTTCTGATTGAATTTTCATAATTTAAGTTGAGAATTCGCTTTTCTTTTTTTTTTTTTTTTTTTGTTAAAAAATTTTGTTAATTGAAAATTTAACTATTTTGTTGAGTATTTAACTGATTAGTTGAAAATAAGTTTTTTGATAAAAATTCAAGTGTTTCGTAGAAAATTAGTCTTTTTGGTATAAAATGCAACTATTTTGCGCAAAATTAAACCTTTTTTATAGCGAATTCGTTTTTTAAATGGAAAATTAATTCTCTTAAAGGAAAATTTAACTACGCCATTTTTGATTCGAAATTGATCTTTTTAGTTTAAAAACTCAACTACATATTTATTTAACAGAATTTAGAAACGGAAAAAATATTAACAATAATCGAATAAAACTTGGAATTAAATCACATCCATTGTTTAAACTATTGAGTTGAAAATGTATCTAATTTGTTGAAAATTCGTCTTTTTAGTAGAAAATGAATCTTCTTGATTGAACATGCAACTATCTGGTTAAAAATTCATCTACATATTCGGTAAAAAAAATATGTATTAGGTTGAGAATCCATCTTTCTTGGTAGAAAATGAATCTTCTGTGTTGAAAATTTAACTATTTGGTTGAAAACTTAACTGTTTTGTAGAGAGCTCATCATTTTGGCTTCAAAATTCTTCACTTTGGATGACATTTTTTTCTTTTTTGACTGAAAAATCTTTCTTGGTTGAAAATTCACTTTGTTTTTTATTTGAAAATTCGTCTCTGTTGGTAGAAAGTTAATTTTTTTCAGTTGAAAATGCAACAGTTTTGGTTATGGATTCAACTATTTTGTTGAAAATGCGTGCTTTTTGGTTCTTCTTAACTGTTTTTGATTTAAAATAAAGTTTTTCTCGGTTGAAACATCAACTATTACATTTTTCGTTGAGAATTCATTATCTATTGGTTGAAAATTTAACTAATTGGTTGAAAGTTGAACTACTTTGACAATTCAGAAACAAATGTACATTATTTTAGTCAATTAGTCATTTTTACGAAATAGTAACAAAATAGTGTGCTAATAAATGTCCTTTATTATTTATTAACATGACCAAAAATTGTATCAAAATTATTAACACTAAACTTGTATCAAAAATTAGCTCACAATACGTCGCGTAAAGATATTTAGATATAGTAATATATAAAAACTGTATTAATATCATCGTTGGTTATTTAAAAAAGAAGCTAATACGTACATCTTAAAATCTATGATATAGATTCTCAATATTTAAAAAATTCACAAGCGATGTGTGACTCTCGTAAGAATATAAAACAATATAATAAATCGCTTCGTAGATAATAAAGACATAATAATAATAATCAGTTCTATAATCTCAGTTTGCCTTTCAATAGGTGTGCGCCGAAAACTCAAAGTTCGAACTAGTCAAATCGAGTCGATCTTTCCGAAAAGCCCCTATGTTTCAAGTTCATACAAGATTTTGAATTAAACATTTGAAACCTTTTGATTTTTACTCGAAATTTGTGTTCAGCAATCCAAAAACCTTCACAAAAATCCGAACACTTATTGAATTTTTCAAAAACTTGGTCGCAATCTTGGAACACATATTATAATCTCAAATTTGTTTATCAACAACCCGATAATAAACCTCAGTTTCGAGCTTTTTGCATACCCCTACCTTTATAATATTCTATTGGGTTAATTTAAAACCCAGAACGCCTAAAGTCCTTCAGTTCAATTCTGTACATGGAATCCAAAACACCGCCGTTGACTTTCTTTTTGGCTGTGATATTATTGGCAATGCAATCGGATGTGGCTACAAAAAATAACATTGTAAAAAGAATTGTTCTTTAGTTTTCAGATGGGTACTTGAGAAATATTTATTATAATTTGTACTTACAACTGCTTCGAAAGATTTAAATTCAGATGTCATGTCTTTTCCATTAAGGATCATGATGGCCCCTTGGTTTCCCATTGTATCACTGAGAAAAAAAAAATTTTTAACCCGTCAGTAAGAGCAGAATTTTAACCATTTATATTTATAAGAAAAGCCATGGAAAACTTTCTTTGAAAGTCTAAACAGTTCAGTCATTTTTGGATTCTTTGTTTTTTTTTACATATCGGCCCAATGACCACTGATCAAGCTGAGTTTAATTATAAATGTTATAAACGCATTAAATAAATATTTTTGTTTGGAAATTACCAATAGTTTGGAGCTGAAAAAATAGTAATGCATTTTCCATCGTGGCACACATCAAAGCCATTCTCTTTGTACTCATGACTCCTGACAATGTAGTCAAGATTATTTTTCTCGAGAAATTTTTTAGTAACGTCGGGTCCGAATTGAAGTCCACGTTTTCCGCCGCGTTTGCTGAGTCCTCTGCCTAATTCTGACTGTGGATCTGACCACAACAATTCGCACATGATTCCCATATCCGGTGGCTGTCTGTTCCTGTCGATTCTTCGAATTTCGTCCAAAGTCACGTCGTCTTTCGAGAAAAGCCCGCCATGCATTACCTACAACACACAAAACGCAAATTACAAATTTGATTTAAAAAAAAATCTTGACGAAGTTTTAGTTTCCGATTAATGACTTCTTCGATTTAAATAAAATTCTTGCAAATTTACTTACAAAAACTTTGCTATTGATACAATGAGCTAAAGGCAACCAGTTGAAAACTTGAGTGAACAAAGAAACCATTGAAGGAGTGTACTTTGACTTCACTTCGTCCTCAAATCCGTACTTTTCATTCATCGAAGCTGACTCGTGGTTTCCTAGATTGAGAGAAAGAAAACGTGAATGTTTGAATGAAGTTTAAATTATTTTTAGAAGTTTTGCGAAAGATAACACTTACCTCTGGCAATAAAGCAGTGATTTGGGTACAAGAGTTTATAACCAAAAAGGGTAAATATACACTCTATCGAAAAGGAACCACGATCAACGACGTCTCCGTTAAATAGCTATTGATTTTGAATAGATAAAGATTAAGAAAAATATGAGAAAAATATTTTTAAGCATCAGCAACTGAAAATCTTAGAAATAAAAATGAATCTAAATTCACAAGTCTATTATGTTTTACTATGTAGTTTTAAAGGATACATAAGGATTGGTTTCTGATGGGAACCCATTGATCTCAAATATATTAAGAAGATCGAAGAATTGTCCATGTATATCACCAACGATCGTGAATTTACCATTCTCAGGAATCTCGACATCTACTAAACTTGGTTGCGATTCAAATACAGTCTTCACATCCAAAAGAATCTTGCGAGCGTAATTGCGATGAAGCTTTCCTTGTTTCTTGTAATACTTCACTAATTCTTCCATGAATTTGAAAGTCACCTTTTCATCCTCCAGTCTTGGTCCTGCATAATCATCCTCGACAGCTATAGTCAACTTTGGTGATTGTTCAACAAGCAAGCTCTTTTTAATTACAGGAGCTGCAAAAAGTAGGCGAAAAATAGGCAAAACATTATTATTGATTTAAAATAAATTAAAGTTACATATTCTTCTAGAAAGAATTTTAATTCATAGACATTGCACAAAATTACAATTAACATGCAGGAATAACACTATTTTGGAAGATTTGAATTCATAAGTGTCATGCTAGAGTGAGATTCATCAGCAAATTATTTCATGTTCGTTTAAACCTGTTTTCATGGAAACGAGATCGTTTCCATTTGCAAGCTGCTACATTTGTACCATCTGCTACTAAAAGCCATAAACAACTTTACTCTACATAATGGGGAGAGATTTAAATTTTGAAGAGAACGATGTTAGTCTCATTAGTAACAAAATAACATTATGCGAAATCGAATTACTTAAAGTGAAATAAATTCTTGTAAGTTTATCAAACACGAGATGAATGAATGTAACTAAAAACAAACATTTCGGATCAGCTTTAATTTCTTAACGAATTCAAAATTATTTAAATATAAAATATTTATATTGATACTAGTTTTGTTTGCGAATACTTGATATAGAAAAATAAACAGTGTATTATTTATAAGAAATAAACTTCAGTATCTGAATTCCAATAAATTAGACATTTTTCTTCTCAACTTACTTTCTTTGGCATCCATTGATTCTTTTGTATCACCTCCATGATCACAGTCGATACTATTTATGTCATCTAATGCAGAAAAATCGAATATGGACTTCGAATTTCTTCCTCCGTCATTTGCTTCTCGGGTATTATCTCCATTGCTATCGGAGATACTATTTTCGCTTAGTAGATATTTTAACATACCTACAAAATAATAAATGTATTTAAATAAATAACTTCAAATCAACTATAATCAGACTTAATTAACAATTTAAAATCCTTCTAGTTGTTAGGATTTTAACATAAAAAACATATTCAAAAACTTGAAATTATCGTTTTTATATTACTTTTTTTTTAATTATTTCTAACCATGATAATTAAAGAATATTTCATACTCATCGGGAAATATCATTATTGAAAAGGAACTAATAATTCAAAATTTTGTATATACCTTCACGTTTTGCCGTATAATTCAACATCGTCTTTTGCAATTCGATGTTCAAATTTACTAAGGTATTATTTTGTTGTCTCAGATTTTCGATCTCAGTCATCAGTCTTCTATTCTTCTGCTGTTCCTCCTGTAGCAGCTTATCCCTTTCTTTTTCTCTCTGAATAATGATTCTTTTTCTTCCTTTTGAAGGAGTGCTTTTTAATTCGTCCTTAAAATGTTTCAAATCCAATTTCAAGGAATCTAACTCGTTGGACAGTTGTTGAATTTTATCATCTTTTACAATTAGTTGTTCTGCATCCGCTCCAGTTTGAGTGCTGGTATTAATGAACATAATAGATGTGGAAGAAGCTACGCAGTTTGTGTTTCCACCATCAATTATGCCTGAAGGTTTCGCACCGGATACACTTGTTGTATTCGTAGTTGAGGTTGATTCAAATCCTCCGAATTCATTACTTGAAGAAAATGCTAAAATCGAGGCTGCTTCTTGTTTACTGGTTACTTGCTGAACTTTTACGTCATTGTTAGTATTGAAGCAAAGAGCTGATGAATCAAAGGTACATTTATTTTGATTGAATAATCCAATATTCTGATTTGCTTGCGTTGTTCCAAAGATTCCAAGAGCCGTATTTTGAGACATTCCAAATCCAGCTTCAGCTTCTGGAACGGTATTGGTGTTTGAGAATAAAGGAGCTGGTGCAGCTGCAACAAATGATTTCGCTTGTATATTAGCTTCGAAGAGGTTTGAAGAAGACATGGAATTGAAAGGGACACCGCTGGTCGTTATTGTTTGTGCACCGAAGCCTGCGATTGGCTTATTGGAGATACTAGTTCCTCCTAGTTCGTTTGTCGTTCCAAATCCTCCAGATGATGATCCGAAACTTGGAGTCGCTACACTTGTTTCTGCGGCAACGATTCCAAAAAGTGAAGGTTGAGCTGGAACCCCGAAGAGTCCAGTTTCTTGATTTGGCTTCCCTTTTCGCCCAGCTGCGTAATCTTCGAGACGCAATTCTTCTAAGGATTTCGACTCATATTCTTGCATGCAAGTTATACAATGATGTCGGGTCGATATCATTTCATTCATTCCGAACTTAACCATTGTGTCAATTCCTGTAACTGGACTGCACTCTATGACTGTTCCAGTTGCATCAGCTGCCGTGACTCCAAATCCTGTACTTGAACCTATCAAGCCAGAATTGTCTGAAATTTCACTTTGAGCGAAAGGCGTTTGTTGAAGTTTGCCAAAAAGGCTTGGGCTGGGTGATGTTTCAAAGCCAACACTAACCAGTTCAGCTTCTTCAAATACTGGAGCAACTCTATTGGCTCCGAACAGATTTTGATTGGCTGATTGCTGAACACCGAACATATTATTTGTCTTCTCGGGTTGATGAATACCGAAGGAACCTAGTGCTGTGTTTGTATTCCCGAAACCTAGAAAAAGAATATATTACAGTAAAAATTAAAGTCTAGTGTAGCCCACTGTAAAAAATGTAAAACACTTTGTTCACCTTCGAAGGATAATTGCGTTGCAAATGGTATCGTTTCTGCGTTTCTAGTATGACTTGTTAATGGTATTTCCAAAGGTTTAGTTGGACTATCAGTACTAAATATATTGGAAAAAGTATTATCATTCAAACCAAAGGTGCTAGTTGCTGTCGCTCCACAAAATCCTGTGCCTGGTTCGCTAAAAGGACCAGTTTCTCCAGGGTGACTCGTCATTCCAAACCCACAAGATGTCGACGCACAATTATAAGTAAATGGAATTGACTTTGACGAAAAACTGCCAAAGAATGAAGGTTGAATTTTAGCAGAAAAAAGTCCAGTTATTTGACCATGTGGCCCTTTTCGGCTTAATGTGTAGTCTTCAAATCGCAATTCTTCTAGAGATTTGGTTTTATACTCCTTCATAAAAGTTATGCAATATCGAATGGTTTTTACTGTTTTAGAGACTCCAAATTTATTTTTCAAAGTCTCATCTGCATAAACTGGTTTGAATTTCACGACTGTTCCTGCCGTACCAAAATTATTAAAAATGCTCATTGGAGATTGAAATTCTGATGTCTTTATAGAGTTAATAGTCAATTCTAGTAAAATTTATTATAAAATCTACTTCCCATCTGTAATAAAAGCAAAACAGATTTTTAAAACACATTTCGGTATGAAAAAAATGATACGAAAGACGAACAATAAAGAGCCATTCAAAAAATACGTAACGCCTTACGGG
>CAKNXH010064239.1:235933-262291 GCA_932178445.1 Andricus quercusramuli | reverse complement strand
CCCCCCCCCCCCCCCCCCCCCCCCCCCCCCCCCCACATCGAGCGTTTCGCCAATATTAAACTTACTATCACACTTACTCTAGAAACAGCGTTACGTGTGTGTGGGGGTGGGGTCAAAACTGTAAGAAAAAGCTTTAGGTATTCTTAAATTCAGGTAACTTCTTAAATTTTATTCACGAAGTTAAAAGAATCCTGGTGGATTTATAATCATATCATCATTTAAAACCATGCACATTTGAATAAGAATAGATCGTGGTTGAATAAGAAGTTATATTAGAAAAGAGATAAAGTCATTATTTTGACAGACGCATAATTTTGAATGGTGACGGTATATAATTGATATTTCTTTTTTATGTTTTTCATTATGCGGGCAAGTATAGCATCAAATATAGCCCGCAGGACTTTCGTTAGCCTTAAGTGCATCTGCTGTGCATTATACTTAAAAATATATAATATATCGTGATTATCTACACCTTAAAAATTAATAAAACCTATAAAAAAATATTTTCGATGTCAAATTAACTGACTTTTCAATAAATATTGCTTGGTTACTTTAGTTATATTATTGTTACTTTATTACAGATAGTAGCTTTTTTGCATCATGTATATTACCTCTGCCCTGTCATTCTGTTAATAATACTAATAGCGTAGTTTACCAACACTTCATTCTAAAGAAACTTTATCTTCTCATTCAAAAGATATGTATAAAAAACTCAAAATCTGTAAACAGAAATAAAACTTTGCTGAAACGTAACCCAACTGTCTTCTTCCTCCTCTTTGGCATCAGTGAGTAACATTAATCCCACCGTGGCGCTAGCCTCTTCAATCGGCAGGGATGGGTACGTATACAGGCCTATTCATACCTTTTGACCTCTGTGACTTTGACAACAGCGCCATCTAACACGCAAACTATTGCGTATCTCGAAGTTATTTGGGCAATGTTTTTGAAAAAAGCAGTGAATATCTATTCATTTCGATCAAAAAAGTTCATCTTTGGTTTCAAATTACTTTTTTACCATGAGATTTTTCGTTAATACTGAATTGAAATTCAAATACCTTCCCGGTAGTTCCAAATTGGTGGCGCTGTCGTAGTTACCCTACACTCCCTGCAGGCGTATTTTTACCAGAGATGTCCAGATATTTTTGCAAGAGATATCCGCGTTCTGATGGTGAACTCCCATGACTCATGAAACTCATGAGAGTGAAAGAGACGGATAGATCTATTTGCCTCTCTCACTCTCAGGAGTTTCTGCTTTCATCTGCCATGGGAGTCTACCATGACACCACTGACTTCACTTCCCCTTTGAGCTAACACGATAACCTGAACAGTCCCCCCCAGAAAGTTCATAGAATCAGGGTCCGACTGTATCAGCTATCAGGGTACCTTTTCACGGATCTCGAATTTGAATTCTTCATTGAATTAATATTTCACATAGGGTTCGCACATAGGTTCTCGGCCAATCACATTTGCCATAAACCAACAAGATAACTATAAATTAATCCCATGTGAAATATTAGTAGTGTTTCTAGGTGGATTATTTACTACTAGTACTACTAGTGTGGCCTCACCACACCCACGACGAGCCAACAGCACGCAGTATTCCCGAACGGTCACCCATCCAAGTACTAACCGCGCCCAACACTGCTTAACTTCAGTGATCTTACGAGAACTATTGTTTTCAGCGTGGTATCGCCGTTGGCGATTAATTCGATTAATTCAGAATCCATGGTCCGTGAAAAGTTACCCTTAGTTATGTTATGATGTTCATAACATTTGGGGCCACCAAATTTGACATGTGTTATACGGTCTATAAGGTTTTATACACATATTACGTCGTTTCTGTATTATACGCATAAAACCTCCAGTGACCTGTCACTTCTTGTTACCTTGTTGATTTATGGCAAATCTCATTAGTGGACAACCTAGTCAAAGATATTTGACCCAGATGCGAACTCGATGTGGCGAATTAATTCATCGATTAAAAACAACAGGCCTCCTTGAAAAGGCGCAGTTATCATGACAGAGACAGACCACTCTGATCGTTCTCTATCTCTATTACTCTTGCGGACTTCATGCGGCTTCCTGGCACTGCCGGCTAACAGAGGTATGAAAAGACCTTTAGGTTCAGGATCGACGCCATTCAACGCAGGGTTGCGTACGTAATATATCTTGGGTATTTTACGTAGTTTTTCACATGTCAATTACGTACGTAATTTACTTCCCTAGTTTTTTACATGTAATTTACGTTTCAAAGCTGGCGACTGCGCTTATATGGAAAATAAACATAACCTAATTCTTTAATACACCGAAGAGACTGACTGACTAGCTTGAAAGCTTCTTAATTTATTAAAAAATGATAAGAGGTGACAGACCCAGAAATTCTTTTTGGAAGGAGTTAAATTTTATTTTAAAGAGGGAAAATCGCAAAAATTTTGCTTTTTGCCCCGGGTGCAATCAAGTGTTGTCAAATACGATTGGCATTAACGTACTTCACGTATTTTCAAAATTCAGTTCTTCCCAAGGGATTTTTGTCCCTTTTCCTTTCTAACTTTTGTTTCAATCATTTTTTAAATTTTATAAAAAATGATTTAATTAATCTCGTTCTTAATGCATTCCGGAATGCGTGAGGTTATATTAGGCTCTTTTCGCTCTCCCACCTTTCAAGTCCGCCATTTTTTACATTCATTACATTTTTTACGTATAATACGTATATACGTCTAAAAGTTCGAGTTACGCGTAACCGTGCAACCCTGATTCCACGCAGGGATGTGCAGTTACGCGTAACTGAAGGATTTTGAAGTAAAATACCTAAGTGAAGTATTTTACGTAGAAAACAGGTAAAATACCTAGTAAATTACGTAGCAAGATGGCGGACCTGTAGAACTGCGCATAACCTCACTTTTTTGAATTTCTGGTATCGGCATTCCTAAAAGGGCGTAAGAGTTTTTTTTCAATGCCTATATTGTTAATTGAGAAATAATAATGTCAACCAGGAATGTGCAGTTAGGCGTAACTGGAAGTTTTTTACGTATAATACCTAAAGGAGGTATTTTGCGTAAAATACCTGGAATATGTAAAATACATGTAGAAAACCTCTGATTGGCTGTCTGATTCGAGGTTTCAATTTCCCGCCTCAGAGGTGGCGCCCTCATATATAGAACAAGACGTAATTTACATCATGTAGAAAACTGATGACGTAAAATAACAGGTAAATTACCGTAGAAAACCAAGTAAATTACTACGAGTATTTTACTTACACATCACTGATTCCACGGCTCCCCTGAATCAGGGATGGGTCAGTGAAATACTCGTGGTAATTTACTTCGTTTTCTACGATAATTTACCTGGTATTTACGTCATCAGTTTTCTACATGATGTAAATTACATCTTGTCCTCTATATGAGGGCGCCACCTCTATGCCGGCAAATTAGGAACTTCAATTTGACAGCCAATCAAGGCTCTTTTACACCTTCCGTCAATCGGTCATCGACCGACCAACATAACGAAATATCCATTCACACCTTCGGAAAATTCCGTGAAATTTAGTAACATTTTAGTAATCTTTCAGTGAGTTTCATAAGGTAACTAAAATATTACTACATTTAACTAAATTTACCGAAGGTGTGAATGGATATTCCGATATATTGGTTGGTCGACGACCGATTGACGGAAGGTGTAAAAGAGCCTTCAGAGGTTTTCTACATGTATTTTACATATTTGAGGTATTTGACGTAAAATACCTCCTTAGGTATTATACGTAAAAAACTAACAGTTACGCGTAATTGCACATCCCTGCCCCTAACACTAAAAATTAATAAAAGTGAGTAGACCTTGAAGTCCCTGAAAGAGAATGTATCCAAGTCCAGCTTAACTATCAACGCCATCCAGCTTTTCCCTTGGAATTAAAAACACAAGCATGGAGAATATACATAAGGAGACCAAAGTCCTGTACATTGACTTCATGAAAAATGAACACGTTTTTTCGAGAAGTACTCGCGCCTGAACTTCCCTGCGTGGCGCTAGTATGAAGATTATCTACAAATATTGCCATGTATGGCGGCCATATTTTTTGTACATATGTTCATACTAGCGCCACGAACGGGAAGTTTAGGCGTGTGTACTTCGGGAAACAATATGCTCATTTTTCGTTACTTTACTTTGGTCTCCTTTCTATTAAAGTAAATTTTGAGTAAGGGCCGTTGAAAAAATACGTAACGCCTGTAGGTGGGGGGGGGGTCACCTCGAGCGTTACGCTAATGCTGAAGTTACATACACTTACCATAGAAAAAGCGTTACGTAGGGGGGGGGGGGGGATTTTCGGGAAAAACCGTTACGTATTTCTTTAACGGCCCCTAAATGCAAGTCAAAATTTTACGATTCAAACTGTGGACTCTTGCCTCAATACAGAGGGTCAGAAACAGTGTGGCAGCCTAGCCGGATGCCACCATTTTAAGCATTGGTTATCGAGAGGTACAATAGGTTGCCACACTCTCTCTGGAGTCTGGACCCTCTGTATCAGTGACGCCAACTTTGGCATGTTGAGCTACTGCGCTTGCCCGGCGCAGCGGCCCTCATTGGTCGCTGTTGGCGCGCAATTTAAACCTGGTATAATTACCAATTATTGAAATTAAAGTAGATAATTATTATAAATTGCACATTAATAACAGAAATTACGTAATTTGCGATGTAAGGTTAGAAAAAAATACTCATGCGTATATTTCGTTAATAATAGCATATTTTCTTTGAATTCAAAAGATAAATTTATATTTCGATAGAAAAGGGTTTCGTATTATTATTTTTCCTAACCTTAAATTACAAATTAGGTAATTTCTGATATTAATGTGCAATTCACAATAATAATATACTTTAATTTCAAAAATTGTTAATTATACCCGGTTTAAATCGCGCGCCAACAGCGACCAATGAGGGCCGCTGCGCCGGGCAAGCGCAGTAGCTCAACATGCCAAAGTTGGCGTCACTGCTCTGTATACGTCAATTGCTTTCAGTGCCTTATATGGTTTATGGCAAATTTGGTACGATGATACCTCTGGCATTTGCCAAGCACTATTTAAAAGAATAATAAAATTACACAAGGAATCTGTATCATCATCTGAGAATAACATAAATTTTTAACGTCTTTCCAGACTAAATGTAGATATGAATTAAAAATTATGTTTGATTAATTTTTTTCTGAAAAAATATCTTCTCCTTTCGCTCCGCTGGGGATCGAACATCAGAACTTCCGATTGCCGCTCGGGTTCTTTCCAATTAAGCTACTAAAGAGATCGAGAGAAGAAACTTTTTTCAAAAAATACACGCATTATTTTGCTAGATGGTATGAATTAAATTTTTCAAGGAATCGGTATTATCATCAGAGAATAACAGAAACTTCTAACGTCTTTTCAGACAAAATAGAGATATGAATTCAAAATTATTTTTAATTTATCTTTTTCTGAAAAAAAATCTTCTCATTTCGCTCCACTGGGAATCGAACCTCAGAACTTCCGAATGCCGGATGCTTTCCCATTAAGCTACTAGAGCCATCGAGAGAAGGAACTTTTTTCAGGAAATACACGTATTATTTTGCTAGACGGTATAAATTAAATTTTTCAGGGAATCAGCATTATCATCAGAGAATAACAGATTGATAGTAAATATTATTTATTACAAAAAAATTACAAAACTAAAGTTTTGTCCTATGCATTTGATAAATAATTGTTTTCACCTCAGCACACGACGAAGTAAAGTTAGCGTATCGTTTTATCTTGCTTTTACTGATCTTAGGGGCCCTAGAATTCTTGAGCACTTACCAATGTTGATTATAAAATAATATAACTGTTTTTTTACTAATTACAGCATTCCATTTATCCAAAATTTTATAATAAACTTTTTGAACATTAAAATTAAAATGCCATAGTCAGATAAGTACGATTTCTATATGAAACCTGACGGGAACACTCAAGTGGCTCAATCTGGTAACAAATCACGAAGCTTAACAAAGGCCTTGGTAACGTCATACGTCACAAATTGCGTTGTGACAGTTGTTGAGCCGCTGTGTATTTACATATTTGTTTATACACAGAGTGTTTATTCGATTTTCCAAATTTTCAGTGTATATCGTTTTCTTAACCATAAATACTCATACAAAATAAAGTGCATCAAAATACTGCGACAGTGTTTCACCTTTACCCAAAAATTCCTTTTATATGGCTGCGTATTCTGTGCATATCCTGCATATATGTGCAATTACATGAAGACGTAATTTTGACACTTTAATACTGTTTATTTAGAGAACAAAATGATATTTTCGGTTGGAAACGAACAATTTTAATTAAGATATAGATCGTATATTACATATAAATTTCAATATGCATCTGACGTAACCTCAAGTCTCTTCCATACAATAATTAGCTGCTTCTCCGCAATTTTGTAAGTTTACGAAACAATTCATTTTATATTTAATTCTAATATATATGTATTGATTTCAGATGCATAATTCCTTGAATTCTTCATCAAATTTTGATTAACTTTACTACATTTATCAAGAGTTTGAATATTCTCATTGTTGTTCCTGCTTGATGTGTTTTTGTTATGATTGTTATTCTCCTATCATATTCATCGAGATAGGCAGTTTTTCTTGTTTAATAATGATGCCTATTTTTTTTAAACGCTTATTAAAAATCAGGCCATGTTATCAACCTAATTATCATAATTTAATTTACTATTAAATGTTACTTCTAACATATTTTTTCACAATATATTCAAAATGTAACCAATTTTCACGATTGTTTTTTATATTGTTTTTTAAAACTTTAATTAATATAAAATATATCAGTGAAAGACCAGAAACATGTTAAAAGACAAATAGAAGGCTCAAAAATTAAAAATAGCAATTTTTCCAAACTTTCAAAAAAATTAATTTGTCGTGAAATATTTGGAAAATTAATAGCGCAAAAACTAAAAGACGATTTTTTAAGGAAAATAACAATTTCATTTGTTTACATCATTTCTCAGGGTGCACAGTCTTCCCCTTTTTTTCTTGAAATTCCCCTTTTCCCCCTTATACTCGAAAAACTTCTCCTTTTCTCTTCAAATATACGATATTTAAAATTGTACACAGTATTGATTAAAAAATGGAATAATCCAAATTCATCAACTGCAACTTTGAATGTTATAACTTGAGCAATTTCTAATTTTTTAAATCTTCACTTGAAAATTTATCTATTTTTGAAACTTTTTTTTTTCGTTGAAAATCAATTTTTTTGAACTCACAATTGAACTATTCCATTTGTGTTTGAAAATTGATCTTTTTTAGTCGAAAATTCAGCTATTTTGTTACAAGTTCAAATTTCGTTCAAAAGTTATATTTTTTGACGGAAAGTTGATTAGAATGTTAACTATTTGGTTGAAAATATATTTATTTTGTTGAAAAGCTGTCTTTTGGGTTGAAAATTATTTTTTGTATTGAAAGCTTATATTTTTGAGTTATAAATTCAAATATATTGTAGAAAGTTCTTTTTTTTTGCTCAAAAATTCAATAATTTGTCAGAAAATTGGTTTTTTCATTTGAGAATTAGTTTTTTTAAATGAAAATGTAGCAATTCCATTTTTGGTTCAAAATTTATTTTTTTGGTTGAAAATTCAAATATTCGGTTAAAAATGTATGTAATTTGTAAAAAATTCGCCATTTTCAGTTAAAAATTCATCATTTCAGTTGAAGTTTTTTTTTTGTTAGAAACTACGTTTTTTAACTAAAAATTTTAATTTTTAGTTAAAAATTAACTTTCTAGTTGAAAATTCATATTTTTTTGTTGAAAAATCAACTGCATGGTAGAAAATTCTTCTTTCAGGCTTCGACATTCAACAAATTGGGCAAAAATTCAGTTTTTTCAATTGAATCTTAATTTGTCGAAACGAAAATGTAACTATTTCATTTTTGGTTAAAAACTGATGTACTTAATTCAACAATTGAACTATTTTATTCAAAAATTATCTTTTTTATTTTGGTTTTTCGGAAAAAGTTTTGTCGTGAATTAGGATTTTTGGGATTTTCTATCTTTTTTGCGATATTGGAACGTTATAAACACCATGAAAAAATGTTTCTCATGAATAAAAAATAATAACATGTTTCTTTGGTTCAAGCTGAAGAAATTTCAGGTTCGAATCAATCCAAAAAACATGTTTTAGTACATTTAAAAAAAATGTAAATAAGACAAATTTTTTTTTCTTCGAATTATTACAATTTTTAATTGTAAATTTCAAAAAGACAACTGACGTTATCTACCGATTAAAAAATTGGTTTCTTCAATTATTTTGGATGTCGACCCACAAATTGTGACTCAAACGATTCGACTAATTTTAGTATTCTCACTTCAAACTACTGAAGAGTAGTTTTAAATTTACATTGAAAGTATCCAATTTTTAAAAATAAATTCTTTAATGGCAGAGATCATTGAAAAATCATTGACATTTTTTTTTTAATGTCACATTTGTTATAAAAATATTGTTTTTTCTTTTCGACATGTAAAAATAAATGTTTAATCTTTCCCCCATTTTCGTGAGAAAATTACCCTATTTTCCCTTTTTTGAGCGTCTTTTGACTTTTACGCTGTGAACCCCGATTTCTGTTTAAACAATTCGTTTAAAAATTCGAGATACGGAAAAACTAATAGCGCCATTCGATTCGGCTAAAAAAATTACATAAATTCTTATGCGTTACACCATTTTTTTTACAAACTCAGTCAGTGGATGACATAGTTTAAATAAATAATTACGTGGTATGGAATTTATATTCATACTATACATATATAACAAATTTGGTGGAGCGAAACATTTTTCAGTACATGAATTTGATGTAATTTTTTCCGCAGAATCAAATCGTGCTATTAGTTTTGCTTATCTCGAATATTTCAACAAATTGTTTGAATAACAATTGTTTAAACAATTTAAAAATCAAATATTTTTTACCCCAGTGTGTGGTGGAATTTTAGAGAATTTTTAAGCTAATAAAACGTGTTTCGAAAAAATTGGTTTGTTGTGCCGTGACACCCTTCAAATTTTAACTCTCATATAATGGAAATCCCGGGAATTTTAAATTGCTTGATCACTAGACACCCTCTCAAGGAGAAGTTATGAATTTGTTTTGTTTCAAAATTGACTTTCGCGAATTTCAACAAATCTCGATGTTTTCAGACTCACTGGCTGAGCCGGTAGGATTGAGCATTGGCATACTTTTTCAAGGTTAAAAAAAAGGACCAGTTTCTTAACCCGATATTTTTGATCGACGTTTCTGCTTTTATCCATCGCAAATGCTTTTCAAAAAATCTGATTTTCCGGCTAAACTATGCGAGATACAATAAATTGATAAAACTCAAAGTTGTTCATCTGAAAAATATTTCTACAGACTTGCTGCAGACCATTTTTTGATCAGACGCATAAGTTTTTCAGGGTTCACAGTCTTTCACCTATTCCCCTGCATTTCCTCTTTTTCAAATTCCTCGTTTTCCCCTATTTTCGAAAAACTTCCTCTTTTCCTCATTATCTCTTTAAATATACGATATTTAACAATATAATTTCTCGTTTTGCATATACAAAATTATTCTATTCAAAAATAGAATATGTCACTGCGAATAATGACAGCTTTTTTTCACGCACAGAATTATCTATTATAATTAATGTAACTTTTTCGAATTTTACTAATTTCAAACTATTCAGGAAGTAAATAAAACTTTAAAGCTAAAGTATGTTTTCGTTGAATCTATACAAATTAAATATTTTTGCAATTAACTATAATAAAGTAGGATGGTCTGTTTGTTCATATTGTAGACTCTAGAGTGTAAATTTGAATAACGATTGTCATTATGTTCTACATATATAACAATTATTTTTCGATTACATCAAATTTCAAACAAGCATTACAAGACTTACAACTGACCTTAATGACACTTTTTGATTCAACACAAAAAGAAGTTCTAGAATTGAAAATTTTTTTAAAAAGTACAAAAAAATCAGTTTTTAACATTTTAGCAAATGTAAGTGTTGTTTTTAGAAGATGTTAAATATTTTGTCTATAAATATACATTTCAAATATTATGCAATTAATGGAAAGTTTTATCAAAATTTAAAAAAACGTCTTTCTCGTACTTTTTTTTAAATGAAGAAACTTCGTACATTTCAAATTTTTTAAATAGATACCGTTTTTAATGCTTGGACAATTCAAAATCAATAGCGTTTAAAATTAAACAGTTTTGATTTTGTAATATTAGACAATTTCTAGACGATTCAAATCCAACAATTTTTAATTGAAGCATTAAAAAATATTACTATTTAAAATTTTCCAACATGTAGCTAACAATATTTATGGAAAAATTGGTATAACTCTTAATATTTTCAAATTTGATATTATGGATTTTTAGATAGTTTATGTTTTTAATATTATTATTTTATCCATGGAATTTCAAATGATTTCTACATATTTTAATGGATTTTTTCGATTTGCAAAGAGTTCAAACGGATTCAACGAATTTCTAGACAATTTTTGGAAATAAAGTAAATTTTATTTTTAAGGTATTTGTGTGGATTTCAACAATTTCAAAGGAGATGAAGGAGATAGTAAAATTTCAAAAAAAAGGTTCAAGTTTTTTTAAAAGATTCCAAAGAATTTCAAGAGATCTCGTTCCCAGATACGTCATCGCGCGTTTGAATTTCGTTTAAACATTTTTTTGAAATAAAAATTTAATAAGAAATGTAATAAATAATTTTATTTCAATTTATCCGAGAAATTTCAAATAACTCCTACTTATTTTAATGTTATTTTTACGATTTTAACGAATTTCTTGAGAACTTCAGGTTTAGGGAATAAATCAAAGTTTATTTCAAAGAATTTCAAGAGATTTTGTTTCAAACATTTGTAAAACTCGTAATATTTAAAAAAAATTCAGTATGTATTTTTAATTAATTTGGTTTTAATATTGTAAAATAAAAATCCAGATGCGTGAACACATGGTTCGCGCGGGTACGTTTAGTGCTAGTGTAAAATATTTTAGGCTCTCAAACTTGAAAAAGCCAAGTGCATTCGAATTTTTAAAAAATTATGTCGCCAGAGGTTAGAGTGAGCGATTATGAGGATTATGAGTAAAAATTTCTCACCATCCACATGTCGAGTTTTGGCACATTCGCACTGTCACACTTTACAAATTCTGGTTTTAGAGGAATTCTAGGCATTTTAAATACCGTTAAGGCCCTTCTTTATACTTTTCAAACACGTTAAAAATAATAAACATAACAATAGGTTATGTTTACACTTGCAATAGCTATAGCGGCCATATTGATTCCCTTATCGACTGGACATCCGCGCTACTGAGACTGAATTACTTCCGGCAATCCGCCCATCCAATTAAATTTTCCCGCAAAAATTCAAAAAGTATACGAATAAGGATAAAATAACAAATCATAGACAGGAATATTTGATTATACTTTATAAGTAACAGAATTTAAATATTAATGATAGAATTTTAAGAAAAGGAAATATTCTTGATTATGAAAACGATTTAAAACATTAAAAAATTGTTTTTTTTTTTTAAACAAATTTTATATTTTCTCGGAATATGTATGTATCGCCGTGAATTAATTTTTAATTACCGAAGTCCATGAAACCAATTTAAAAAAAATCTTCAATGGCAGAAATCATTAAAAAATCATTCAACATTATATAAAAACTATGCAGTTTCATATAAAAAGATTGTTTCTTCTTATCCAAATGTAAAAATAAATGTTCAGTCTTTGCCCTATTCTTCCCCTATTTCCCTTTTTTGCCTTGTGATCCCTGTTTTTATTTTAATCTTGAAAAATGTCATTGTAAACAAAAAATTCCATTTTGCAGCACGGGTATTGCTCTCCTGAACAACATATTCAATTTTTCCAATATCGGAAGTTTTCAAATACTCGAAACTTTCGGGTACACTAAAAGTTTCGAATTCTCAACAGTTTTTGGATAAAAAATATCGATTTTTTAATCTTTTACCCCAAATTTGTGTTTAGCAATCCGAAAACTCCCCTGATACCGACTTTCATAAAAATTCCATTATTTACTGAATTATCCATAATAATCGCTAGGAAATTGTATTGAACCTCAATAATAAATTTCGTAGAAAATTTTGATGTACGTTGTTGGCTTTAAGGTAAGGTGAATTGAAAACAATTCACAATTTCCCTATTGAAAGTGTTATTCTCTGATTAATATATCAGTTGTGAAATTGTGTAAAATTCTTTAAATTTAAAATATATTTTTTTACTTTATTCATGATTATTAATGAATCTTCAAATATTCTTTAAACCTTTTTTATATAGAAGTACTTAAATTTCATAAAAGAAATTACAACATAGTAAAAATTTTTTTGAGTTATCAAAAAACGTTGCAGTCAAATAACTCTTTTTAAATTATTTTTTATTGGAATCACACTGTGGTAAAAATACGAAATTATCAACAACATCGTAATTTAATAATTACTTGAATAATAGATTTAATAGACTTTGAAAAACTCTCCTTATCGACGAACATTTAATAGAAAATTGCAAACTGGAATAAGAATGGAAACTGATAAGAAATATTACACTTGAACAATTTTTTCTTTAAAAATTTGTATAGCGACGTACATTTGATAAAAACTTTTTCCTTTAATTCCTTGCATAAAAATTTTATTTTTGTGGTTTAAAAAAAAAACTATTCAATTTTGAAATTAAAGTATATTGAGTCTTCTGTTAACATTGAAAATTATTTCTATGAATGAAAACTGTAGTGAAATATAAATTTTTCAAATACATTGTAGTTATACAATAATTCTTCAATTTTGTTCAGAAAATTTTAACATTTTATTTAAAGAATTCATTAAAATATGTCATGAATTTTCTGTTAATATTAGGAATTATCTCTGTGAAAGTAAAAGAAAAATTCCTCCAAAATTACATTTTAGTGAAATAATTATTCAAATATTCCATAAAAAAATTTCGGCGAAGAACGTTTGATGATAACATTTACACTGTAGTAAAAAATATGTTGCTTTTACGTTCTTCATTTTTAAATTGAAATGAAATGAATTTTCAGTTATCATTAGAAATTATTTCCGAAAATGTAAAATTTTTGTTCAACTCAAATTGTGCTAGAAATGATCAAATCCTTAAAACCAAAAGTGTTCATAAACATTTTCTACGAAATTTATTAAATTATTCAAAAACTTGGTCGCAATCTTTGATCCACATTTTAATCACAAATTTGTCTATCAGCAACCCAAAAAACTCACAGTACGGAATCTTTTAAAACTTTTGTTAATAATGAAAAATAATATTTGTTTGTAATATTTGCAAGTAAGTTTATTTATATGTATTACACTATAAACTAAACCGGGCACGAAGTGTGAAGTGCTTTATAAGAATTTACCCGCGAGGAGCTAGTTTTTTTTGTTATAATTTCGGAATAATCCTTTTCCGATTCTAAATCTATAGTTCATGCTCTTTCAACTACATATATTTCAAATATTATCTTGCTCAGTTTATCAGATTCGTTTGTTTATATCACAGTAAACTCAAAATCATTATCAATATTTCATATTTTTTATCAACCTCAAGGCTCATTAAATTCTGTGTTTATAATTTAAAATAAATAAATTTCAGACACTGTTAGCACCAGTCATGTTTGGCCAAACTGGGAATACCTCCTTTGGTATGTTCATAATTCATAGGGTATAAATTATAAACCCATCGTTATAAAATTCTCCTTCAATTTATTAAGAATCTTTAATATATTTTCAATTTTCTGTAGGAGGTTTTAACACAGGAACTCAAAACACTCCTTTTGCTCAAAGTGCATTTGGAAAGCCAACGACCAGCTTTGGTACTGGAGCAACACCTGTCTTCGGCACTAATACCTCTCTTTTCAATACAAAACCAGCAGGTATTACACCAGGAGGTTTATTCGGAAGTTCAGCTGGAACTTCCGCTTTTCGGCAACCTGTCACAACCCAACCATCATTCGGAGGTTATATAAATATCCTTTAAACAAATAAATCCAAAATTTGTACACGTATTGTGTAAAAAAGGAAACTATAATCTCTATTTAAATTTTCTATTATCTGTAGGCTTTGGCGGCACAAACACAAATGCCAGCCTTTACGGCACGCAGCAAACTGCAAACACAAACCTCTTCGGAGCCAGCTCTGCCACGCCAGCATTTGGTCAAGCTACTAAACCTGCCGGCTTTGGCTTTGGCACATCAACAAACACGAACCTTTTCGGCCAACCTCAGCCAGCTTCTCAACAAACAACGCCTTTTGGCCAAGCAAACCCTTCCACAAACACTGGCTTATTTGGTTCCACAACTGGCTTTGGAGCCTCCAATACTGCAACCGGTATATCTGGAACAGTCCTAAAATTCAATCCGGTTACAGGAACTGACACAATGATGAAGAACGGAGTAACTCAAACGATATCAACTCGACATCATTGCATAACTTGCATGAAAGAATATGAATCGAAATCCTTAGAAGAATTGCGTCTTGAAGACTACACAGCTGGGCGGAAAGGGATGCCAAATCAAGCAACTGGACTCTTCGGAGCTTTAGCTCAACCTTCACTCTTTGGAACCGCTACTGCAGGAACAAGTACTGCTACTTCAAGTTTTGCATCAACATCTGGAGGATTTGGAACGACCAACCAACCAGGAGGAACTGGTCTGTTCAACAATCCAATTACTGGTTTTGGTGCACCCACAGCAACGCCTGGCGGTTTCCCTTTTAACTCCACGACTTCTTCAAGTCTCTTTGGTGCTAATACCCAAGCCAAACCATTTGGTGCAGCTGCACCAGTTTCTTTGTTCTCAAACACCAATACGGTTCCAGCATCTGGAACTGGATTCGGAACGTCTCAGAATACTGGTTTTGGAACCTTTGGAACGGCGCAACCGAATCAGAGTATTGGATTATTCAATCAAAACAAATCTGCCTTTGCTGTGCCAGCTCCCTCAAACAGCTTCGGTGGATTTGGACAACCAGGAACTGCGAACACAGGAACGAATTTATTCGGAGCAAAACCAGCCGGAACAACGGGTTTCGGGACTTCTCCTTTTGGAGGCAGTACATCTTCTTTCGGTACCAATCTAGGTTTCGGAACAACCCAGAACACAAACACTTCATTGTTCAACACCTTCAAACCTGCTGGCCAAACTACTGGATTTTCCTTTGGAACACCAACCAGTCGTGGAACAAATTCAGGTCTTATGTTAAGCGGAGCCTTTAATCAACAAAAACCTGCTTTTAACGCCTCCACTGGGTTTGGAATTACCACAGGAGTGCCATCGCTCGGAATGAATATGCTTGGTGGAGTGGGAATGAACCAGACTCAACAAAACGCAGGTTCAATTCCAGTTCATCAACAGGTTTTGGCTTTAGTCTCAGCACCTTTCGGAAATTCTCCATTGTTGAAAAACCTTCTTCCAGCTTCCGGTAAAGCTAAAGAACTCTTGAAACCTGCAAATCCGACAAACAAAATGAGCAGTCGACAGTACAAAGTTTCTACGAATAATTCACCGAGGATTAAGCCTAGCGTTGCTACTTATTCAAATTTATCTAAGAAGTCCTTATTCGGAGGCCTTGAAGAAGAAGAAGATCCTTTCTTAGTAGATGCATTTCAACCTCGGCCAAACGCAAAACGTCTAGTTCTACGTCCCAAACACGTGACTGTATCCCAATCTGTCGAAAACATCAACTCTCCTCTGAATGGCAGTGTTATAGACATCACGGGACCTTCAAGTAGAGATTCTGAATGCACCAATAAAGAAAACCAAGAAAGCCAGTCTCCTACTGATCCACAATCCTCAAGATCGTGGCTCGAATCCTCAATACCTCTGAAAAAGACTAATGAAGTTGCCTTTGATGGCCAAGAATCACCTTTCCGAGGTTTTGATATTCCTCCGGAAGGTATTAGTAATACTACTATGGCATTGAGACCGAAAATCGGGAACCAGAATCAGTTTTCTGATTCCCCAAACTCGAGTGTTGATACAAACTCTTCAGACTCAATTGAACAAGACTCATACTCACCTGAGGAACTCGAGGAAACTCTACGTTCACCTCTATCATCACAGAGTTTTGCAAAAATAGCTAAGATAAAACTTCAAAGAGTTGGCTACTACACAATTCCTTCTATTGATAAATTGGATGAATACGTTTGCGATGAAACTTGCATCGTTCCTAATTTTACAGTCGGCCGAAAAGGATACGGAAATGTTTACTTTTCAGATTCGCTTGACGTTTACGGATTGAATCTGGATGAAATTGTCCACTTTAGACACAAAGAAGTGATTATATATCCCGACGATGATAAAAAGCCTCCCATCGGTCAGGGTTTGAATCGAAGAGCCCAGGTTACTTTGGATGGCATCTGGCCGGAGGACAAATCGCATCATGAGGCAATCACTGATCCCAATCTTCTTCAGGAAATGAACTACGAGGGAAAGCTTAGACGCATTTCTGATAAACATGGCACTTGTTTCCTTGAATATCGCCCAGAAACTGGTTCCTGGGTTTTTAAAGTGGAACATTTCTCAAAATATGGTTTGAGTGATTCTGAAGATGAAGATGATAAAGCTAGTGTTCAGTATCTCGGAGCAAAGAAACTCAAAATTTCTGTTCAAAGAAAATCCACTGAGAGGAAAAGAGCGGAGTATCCAAATGCTCAAGTCATCTCATCTTTGAAAAACTCTACATTTCAACCCGAATTTCAGCCTCAGGGTCAATCTGAATTGCAGACCTTTCGCTCTGAACTGCAACCTAGATTCCAGCCAAATTTTCAGTCTGATTTACTGGAAGATTGTAGATTTGGAGAACAAGCTATTTCAACTTCGATGTGCGCGAGAATTATCGGAACCGATAGCCACAAATTGCAGCTTATGAAAGCCGATTTTTTTCAGGTAGATGCAACAGAAGATGTAATGTTAGAATCACCTAGCGAGTATCATAAAAATTGTAAAATGGGTTTCAATTACCAGTCCACAGTAATGGAACATGTACCCATCCTTCGTTCAAATTTGTCACTACGACAGTCATCTTGTTTCGATTCAATAGTCCACCAGAAGAAAGTAAAACCGAAGCAGGTGGAGGAGATTTCTCAAGCAAAACCGACACTTTTCAATAAAATACTACCAGTCCTGATTGTTGAACCCAAAACTGTTGTTTTAAAGTCAAGATCTGAAGTTATACCACTCAAGGATTCTATCATAATGAGTAAACTTCGTTCAAGGTGTCTAGCAGACCTCGGTATTCCAATGGGAAGAATGTTCAGATCAAGTTGGGGACCCGGACTAACTCTGATTACTCTAAGTACTCAGCAACAAGCAACAAATGTTCCTTTGCGTAGTAATCTCAGTCATCTTGGATCCTACATCTCAGGTCGACACTTCCAAGACGGGACTTCGAGTATTGTCCAGCGTCTGCAAATATTGGGAGGAAGTGCAGAGAGCAGCGATTATTTAATTACATTCAAAGAAAGCATTGAAAGTCATCTAAAAATTCAACTAGAGCATTCTATCGTGAGTCAGAAAAGTGATTGTCCAGTGATTGGCACTCCTATAGGAAAATCAGCTGTGGATGTCTTGCATGCTCATTTTAAACAGACGCTGCGTGTTCTAAATCAGAGATCTGATAATTATTCAGAGGACAAGATGATCAAGTATTATAATGAAGTCTGGCGACTGTGCATCTCGCTTTGGGGATACCTCCCAGAATTGAAACCAGATGATGATCCAGATGACCACAACACGTTGATTGTTCGAAAAGAAGCTCTCAGCGATTGGTTGAAAAATTTAGCAGAGGAAAGAGTAAGATGCAATATTGCAGAAATTGATTCTGAAGATGAGATGATGTTCGAATTACTGACGGCTAATAAACTCGATGATGCATGTTCCCTCGCAAGAAATGTAGTTGGGGATCATTGTCTGGCGTTATTGATGTCCCAATTGGGTGGGACAACATCTGTAAGAGCATTGATAAAACAGCAACTTGCTCTTTGGCAGGAAACGAATATTGATGCAGGTATGTCGATTTACAGATTGAAAATGTTCATGTTGGCAGCTGGAGAACCTCTAATTTGTAGCAGCCAGGGAACAGTTAATGTTTGTGAAAATTTGGACTGGAAAAGAACATTGGCTCTGCATTTGTGGTATTTATCATTGCCAACTGCATCCATCAGGGATGCTTTGGAACTTTATGAAGAATCTTTTAAAAGTGAGATGGCTGATCTTTACGGGGCTGAACCTCGACCAGCGTATTTTGAAGAAGCCTATGAAGTGGAGTTTAATCATGAAAAAGCTATTTATGATCTTTGCTTTCATCTCTTGAAGCTCCACTCTACGGGTAATCATCCTATGGAAGCGATTTTGAATCCACTGAATCATACAGCTGATTCCTTCGATTACAGACTGAGTTGGTTGATTCAGGCAGCCCTGATTGGATTGGGTTATTCACATCTTTCTGAAGATGTAGAGGCTCTAACTCATGCTAATTTTGCGGCTCAGTTGGAAACCTACGATTTGTGGCACTGGGCGATTTTTGTCGTCTTACATTTAAAGCATTCTGGAAGAAGACGCAAGGCGGTAAAGGATTTACTAGCCAGGCACGTAGAGCTGGATGAATATGAAGAATACGAGAAAAGGGAAAACTTCCTGAAGGAGGAACTTGGGATACAGTTTAAATGGATTAATGAGGCGAAGGGTGTCAGGGCCTGTGCGTTGAAAAGGTATTTATTGATTTTTCTTGTGAATTCAATAAAGCAGCGAAAAGTTCGAAGTTGATTATATTAAATCATTACAGATATGGAGAAGCTGCTTGGTACTTCACACAAGCTGAGATGTGGAACAAAGCTCATGAAGTTGTTAGTGAATACCTTGCAGCAGATGCAATTATAAATGGTACAATTTTATTCTTTTAATCTCTTTTTTATGATTTTTTTATTGGTAAAGCGCATGATTGAAAATTAATGTTTTTAGAAAACTATCACTATCTGAATTCGCTGCTGGCTCCACTGATTCACGAAGAAGGAAGCAACGTGATCAGTGGCTGGACGTATCAAGGTCAACTTTTATGGGATTATATGGACATCACCGCTGAAATAAAATCTCTCCTAAAAACTGACAATTTCACTAGAATCAGTTATGGATTGGAACTTCTACAACCTCAACTGACGAGCCTTTGTTCGAAAATCAACTTTTTTCCATGTCCTACAGCAAAAGACAGGTATGAACCACACATTTTTCATCGTGGCCACTAAACCACAAGAAATACCTGAGAAAATTGGGCCCGACCTTTTCTTTATTATTTAATTCATGGGTACTAATTATGTTATTCTTTAATTTTTATATTTCAGACTGTGTCAAGCTGAAATGGCGAAAAAAACTCTCCAACTTGCAAAAAGTTTGTTGATGCTGCAATCGACCGATTCCCTAATTACCATTAGAACTTTAATACAGTTGGTTTCTCAACTTCCGTTGCCGGAAGACTACGCACAACAGGAACTTCGACCTATTATAAATATGTACGCAATGGAAGTCTTTATGTAATTTTATACAAAATGCCTAACGTTTGAAAAACGTTTATTATAAAATATAGAATAATAAACAATTTACTATCCTTGATAGTAAATATAGAAAAGATATCCTAACGTAATAGTTTGTTAATTTTCTGATAGCATTCAATGCTAACTATAGAATATTTAGCTGTAAGTGTATAATTTAATTTGAATATTGTTTTCAGTTGATTACACTCGTTAAACTCTGAATCTTATATCGTCGTATTACTAACAATAATATGACAATTTGCAAAAAAAAAACATACAAATATTTATGAGAAAGAAATTCTTTTTTTTATATTGGTCAAATAAAAAATTTACCTCAAAATACTTTGAACTGTGATAAAAATAAGAAAAACATTACTGACATATAACATGTTTTTCATTAATTTGATACAATATTATGTGATCACTTAGGTTACGATGAATTTGACCAAATTTCTTTCAAGATACTACTCCAAAGATATGTGTATAATGTTAAATTTAGGTTTAAGCTACGCTATAAATGTTTAATTAAAGAAATGGATAAGAGTAAAGAATAAAGAATAGAGCTACTGAAAATAAATGGTGTTATTCTCCCTAAGAAGTCAAATTGGTAACAAAAATTAATATTTTATACAAAGTTTATATCTTTATACATACTTAAGGCCAATTTAGATTAATTCCAGTAACATCTAATGCGATGATATCAACGTCCGTTTGAAGAAGATCACACAAACTTGGAACTGTTCTTCCAAAATCTCCATGTACAAATTCTTTAACGTAGGTTCCAGCTTGAGTTTTTACATCAAGAATAAAAATATTATTAATACCTAGATTATTAATAGCCCTAGAGAAATTTTTCAACTCTTCAGGTGTTGGGAGACGAGCTCTCATGGAATGTACGATTCGAACTCTGGGAACTAAAGGACGTCTATGTAAAACTCTCATGGGTGTTTTTTGTATAATTTTCAATTTCGTCATATCATTTAATCCCTGGATCAAATTCAAAGTATCGGGTTTTGGTTTGTAAATACACAATGCTCGGTAGTTTTTCGTTTTTTCGTTTTCGCCTTCTTTCAATTTCTTCAAATCTAGCCTGAAATACAGATTTATTTTAATATTAATATAATAACCATTATGCAATATTGACGTCAACTTTATAATAATAATAATGATAATAATAATTGCTTACCTTGAAAGAACCTTTAAACTATTCGTAACTTTAACGTCCTCGGTACTTCCATTAATCTCCAAAACCAATTCTCTTAAATCGTCTGGAATTTTCGTGACTCTAGGATTGACAAGTTCAACTGCAAAGGGTCTGCCTTCATTTAGTGTTCGTACATCTACATCTTCTCTTCCCGAAGACAAAAACTTCATTGCTACAAACAAAAATAATCTTAATATTTGGAATAGGTACATTTTTTGTGAAATTAATGTTTAAAATGAAACTTACAGTCAGCTTTGGCGTATTTGACTATGGAATCACAAAGAAGTTCTTGAACCGATGTTTCACACTTTTTCTCACCGTTTATAATCCATGGTGTTTGACACAAGTTTCTTGACATTTTTTTATAACGACCTGAAATTTCATTAGAAATATAATATACATTTAAACGTAGGTATCAGTGATGGGTAAGTTACTTTTTAAAAGGAACTAGGTATATTTACCGTTGCATCACGAAAAAAATTACGAAGATATCGTTATCATCGCCGATTCAAAATGTAACTTTTTCTTAGTTGCATTTCCCAAAAATAGTAACTATCGTTATTTTTTTAGTTACTTTTGTATTTTAGAAATATATATCCAAATTTAATGTTCACAAAACTTTATTCATAACTTACAAGTGATAGTTGTTACACTTTTTAATGAAAGTCGTAGGTTAGTCATGACCCACTTAATTTTTCTTAAACAAGGAATGTTTTAGAAAATTTTATAATAATAAATCTCTTTGGCACTGGAAATTAATTATTTATTTCTAAAAGTGTTTCTTTAGATTGACCTAGTTACGACTTCCAGTCCTGGAAGATTTACAATATACTAAGACCAATGGAAAATTTGTTAGTGGACGTTGAATTTTCAACAAATAACATGAATTTTCAAATTAAAAAAAAAAGAAAAAAATATCCAACCAAATAGTTGAATCTTTAATTAAACAATATAAATTATAAACCAAAAGTTGAATGATTAAATTTTCATAAAAAAATGTATGTTTAATAAAAAAATGTTAACAAAATAGATAATTCTTCAACGAAAGAGATGGATTTTCAACTGAAATGATGAATCTTCAACAACAAAAAAAACATTATTAACAAAGTAGTTCAACTTTCAACAAAAAATGATGAATTCTGAATGAAAAAGGTTAAATTAAAAAGGTTAAAAAAAAGAATAGTTGAAATTTAAATAAAAAAAGATTTTCATTTAGAATCAGGTACAGTTGAACTCAACCAAAAATACGAATTTGCAACAAAACAAGTATATTTGAAACTAAAGAGATGAATTTGCAACAAAGAAGATAATTTTTTACCAAAAAAGACGAACTTTCAACAAAATACATTATTTTTTTTCAATTGAAAGAATAATTTTGGACGAAAAAAGATGACTTCTTAACAAAAAATGTAATAGTTGATATTTCAGTCAAACAATATTTTTATTTGAAATCAAAAACAGTTACAGCCAACCAAAAAAAAAATTTCAACAAAATAGTTGAATTTTCAGTCAAGACAGAAAAAAAAATCAACCAGATTGTTGAAGTTTCAAGCCAAAAAAAAAACGAATTTTTAACCAAAAAGTTTATTTTCAACCAAATAATAATGTTTTTATCCAAAAAGATGAATTCCAAATGAAAAATGCAATAGACGAAATTTCAACAAAAAAATACGAATATTCAACAAGACTGTTCAATTTGAAACCAAAGAGGAAAATTTTTAATAAAATACATGAATTTTTAGCTACAAAAGATAAATTTTTAACAAAATAGTACAATTTAACACTAAAGAGATGCATTTTAAACCAAAAAGATAATTTTTTACCAAAGAAAAGACGAATTTTAAACAAAATATATAAAATTTTTAACTAAAAAAGATTAATGCTCAACTAAAAATAAAACAATTCATATATTTCAACCAAAAAATTATTCAATTTCAAAACAAAAACAGTTGCATTTAACCAAAAAACTAGTTTTCGATAAATCAGTAGAATTTTTAACCGAACAAAATAATTAAATTTTCAACCAAATAATAAAATTTTCAACCAAAAAAGATGAATTTTCAATCAAAATAATAAGTAAAATAACTGGAATAGTTGAATTTCCAGTTTAAAAAATTCGTTATCAACCAAAGAGAAACGAATATTTAACTTTGAAATTATTTTGCTTTCTATCTAAGTTGTTTATAGATTTTAGAAAATTTGTACCCTAGGATGGGAGAAAAATGTCAATTTTCCTATATTGAGCTATAAATTTCTATGGTTAACTGCCACCACAATTTGAATAGTAAAAATGAAAAAAATAGTTGGAAAAGCAATTAAATTGATTGATTGTCGTAAAAAAAGACTTGTGAACTACATTCCGAAAGAAACTAAAAAAGAACGGTTTTTATAGTTACTGTTACTGAAAAAATGGAACTAGTTACCAATTCGTTACTTACTTATGAAAGTAATGTCGTTACCACTATCGTTACCAACAAAAAGTAACCAGTGACAGTAACTAATTAAAAGGAACTAGTTACTTCCCATCCCTATTAGGTATATATAATTTCTTCTTAATTATCACTGTTCAATAGTAGTTTTAGACAGTGAGTTCTTACCTCCTATGTAAATACTACTGTGAGCACAGATAACTTTATCAACTGACGCAAAAGATTCGACAGATTTTGGTGGAATTGGGCAATGTTTTTCGAATTGTTCATCATTCAAAGTCTCTAAAGTAGCCTCAACATTTTTCCTACTATAATTGACATCGGCATTCCTTCTTCTGGCATTCAATTGTCTCGCTGTATTGCATTTCTGTAATCTGGGGAATAAGTATGATTATAACCTGCAGTACAGTGTCACGGTGGGACTGAACCATCTTTAATTCTAACGTCCTTGCATATGGGATTTTCCGAATGAGTTGTCCGTGATCCCACATACATTTTAGGACCAAAACTAAAAAGATTCATCGGTCTCTTTTTTAAAAGTCGATTTTTATGTTCAATGTATTTTTTTTAATTCTATAATTGTAATTGCAAAGTCCTTGTATATATGAGACTTTTCAACTGATTATGGTAGTCTGTAATCCCACGGACATTCAAGACCAACCACAAACAAAATCCATCGGACTCTCCTTGAAAAAGTCGACTTTTATGTTCAAGATATTTAGAAGTACAATAAAAACAAACCATAATTTTTACATTTTTTTAAAGATATAAATCGAAACCTCGGATGATACCAGAGAGCATTAATGTTCCAGAATTATATAATTGATTAGGCTATGTATTGAACAAATAGTTTCTCATGCGATTATCTTTTACTATATTCTATGATAGAAACTACTTTGTTCAATATATAGTCAAATTAATCAAAATCCATGGTAGTGAATCGCTGCCATATACAAAATAAACGCGAATGTCTTTTCTCGAAAGAATGCTCGTTATCGTACATGCATTAGATATCTCATCTAATTATTGACTGATTTGCATCAAACCTTTTGGAATAAATAAGAAATCGCAAAACATAACTGCTACGTATATCTATTTTCCATATTTGGTAAACTGGATTCAGTAGATCCATAAAACATAAAAATGCATCATTCTTAGTAATTACACACCTACAACCTACACTATTCAACCGACTGCAGGGTGGCCGTTTTAATCAAAGAAAAAAATCCCGATCATTTCCTAGTTTTTTCCCGGTTCGCAAACATTTTTCACGGTCAATGAAATTAAAAAATTCGAACTCTAAAGCTAAAAAATTTTCTATTTGAAGTAATAAAAGCTCAGCTGTAAATTAAAGCACCCAAAGTAAAACTCTTGAATTTTAAACTTTAAAAATTTAAGTTTACAAATTTTTTATTTCAAATATTTTTGATTCAAATGCTCAATAATTTACACGTATAAAATGGAAGCTGCTTACACTTTTCAACTGAACAATTTTAAATTAGATGCCGTTAAACTGCCAAATTAAAATTTTTAACTTCTATAAATTGTAGAGTTCAAAGATGCAGATCCACTTCCAAAAATATAAATCCTCGTTATCATTTTCAATGCTCTACATTAAAGAATCAATCATTGAATTAAAAATTTTTCAAAATTATATAATTTTAAGCAATATTTAGATAGGAATATTAAAAATCGAACAGTTACATTTTCTATAAGCTGAACTCTTCTTAAATTAAAAGTCAAATTATTTTTATTTTAAATAGTTTAAAAATCTTAAAAATGCCTCAAAATTTAATTTCAAAATCTTGAAAAATCTACATGTTGTTATACATTTTTAATTATTTTTGAATTTTTTCAGAACTTCTGAACATCTTTCGAACTGATTCTAAATTTCCCTACATTTTTTTTTAATCATGCCAAATAAATTCACTTCATTTTTAACAATTTTGTAAACCTTTCTAAATGTTCTTGAATTTTCTCTTGAAATTAATTTTTCAAAATAAAAAATCATTTTCAATTTTCCTAGGAATCTTAAGGAAATGTTTTTTGTTCTCTTAAATCCTTTCAAAATTCTTGAAAAGCTTCTAGATTTTTTATTCGAAATCTGCAAAAATTTGGTAAACACTTCGTTTAAATTATTTGAAATCATTTTACATTCTTAGATAATTTTGAATGTTTTCAAAACTCCTAAAAATCTCTTCAACTTACTCGAATTTTTTCTAAGAATAACAGGTGTTTAATTGTTATTTATACATCAAAATTCAACAATTTGGATTACAAATTAAGTTTTTTTAAATAGAATTAAAAATTGAATATAGTTTTTGTTTGTTTCTAGTTTTAAAACAATATTTTAAATTTAATCAAATCCTTTGCTTATGAATATATTATTTAGAAGCTGTTTTACAATTATAAATAGTTTATAAAGTTTCAATCGGACGTTTACATTTGTTTAACTCGTAAGAATCCAAATGAAACAGTTTAATTTTTAACGTTAAAATCTGAAAATTCAAAAATTGTGAACTGATTTAAAATCTTCGATTTCAAACGTTCCTAATTTTTAATTGTTTTTCTTTAAAACAGCATTTCAAATCTTTTTTAAATAAAATGAACACTTGAAAGTTAAAATCTAAAATGCAAAATTTTTATTTTCGAAAAATACATTCTAAACTGAATGATATTATAATTGAAGAAGATAAAAATTTAACTAATTCTTTACAAAACCGTTGAAATCAAAGTTGAACAGATTTTTTTTTTCTACAAATTTGTCAAATTCCCAGTCAAAAAATAAATTTACTGTCATTTCCCGGTTTTTCCCCGTCTCATAAAATTCTGGGTCATTTCTCGGTTTTCTCGGTTTCCCGGTTCAGCGGCCACCATGGACTGATACAGAAATTTTAAGACAAGTCTGCTTCATGGAGTTCTTCATTCATTTTTAAAATTTTTTGGATTAATTGATTTTTTTTAGATAAGTATGTGAGCATTATTAAATAATAATGCTTAATAAAAATTATTACATTCAAATAATAATTATACTTTATTATCTCCTTTAATATGTTGAAAAAGCGAATATATAGATGTATATATGTGAAAAAATTCACAAGTTTCTTTACCTAGATTATTAATTAT